>DWME01006058.1:0-14117 GCA_018244795.1 Parelbella ahira ahira | reverse complement strand
ATACACTGTGCACCAATCTAGATTCCGAGCTAATACTAAGAATTTCAAGTTAGGAAACCCCATAGGACCGAACGCGGGGATCAAACCCAGAACCTCTCGATTACCAGTGGCTCTTACAACTACTCGACAATCAATGTATTGTTTAGAAAACATTATGTTTACGAGATGTAACTTGTAACGATTATATCGGCACATAAATTCGTAAATCAACAGTGTGTGTAGACTTTCCTGAGTATTAAGCGCTTCCAGCGACATTGTGTTCACCGTAGAGCGCTTTGACTATGTCGCTAACTTGCTAATACGATGAAAACTGTTTGGCGTTGAACTACCACAGATCATACATTGTAAACGACAATTTCAATACTATTTTTGTAGCTAAAGATAACATATACGTTAAAGAGCTCTTTATTTCCCTGAAGCGGTAGGCAGAGAATCGTAAAACGAACAAAAAATCGTCAGCCTCTTGATGTCCACTGCTGGGCATGGGCCTCCCCTAATCGGCGCCACTCCACCCGGGCCTGGGCCTTCCGAATCCAACAGCTTCCCGCTGTCTTCTTTAGGTCGTCAGACCACCTGGCAGGAGGACGACTTGCGTTCCTTTTATATAAAAAATACTATTTTGTATATAAATTATAGCTGTATATAAATACAAAACTGTAGTGTATTGTTGTTTTGTTCTCAAAACGTTGCAAGAAGAAATTAAATTGACTTAACCCTCCACGTGTGTTTATTAGACGAATATTACTAACCAAGGTTTTTCCGCGTCAGTATACTGATATTAGATTATTTATTTCCTATTAATAGATTACTAATTATACGACGAGATAACTAAATCTTGTATTAAAATGACGTGTGAAAATATGTGAGCAAGATGGAGGGGAGTAGGAAGAGGAATATAGGAAAAATATCAATAAAAGATTAGATAATCCCCAACTATTTGTATATTCCAGTGTATATCTATTCCGTGATCGGCAGACTAAACATAAGGCAGTCGTCGTTAAAGTATTGTTGTTTAAATTAAACAATAAATCGCTATATTTAGCCCTTAAGTAGCTATTTCCTATCATATAGTCATAGTTTGTGATAACAGAGATAATAATACAAATCGCTAGAAAGCGCCTTAAGCGCTGCTGGGGTATAGATTGCTTTGTTAGAGCTGTTGAATTCTACCGTCAACTCGCTAATGCTAACAAATTAGTTTAAATACTGCAACAATCCAGCAGTTTTCGATCGTAAAGCCATCAAAAATGTTTTTATCAAATCCTTACGGGGTAAGCAGAGAGTACCGAATGCCAAATGTCTCTATCCGTACACACCAGACAAGTGTATTCTATTTTCATCACTCTCTTAATTTATGCCCATCGGCTTCACATACCTCTGACTCTCCCATCAGTCGGTTTCTGACTAAATTGGTCAGATAGAGAGATGGTTAAGAATTTTGACCTCCCTTGGTAACTGCGGTCCATTGACATCCCCATATTATACCTATTTTGCTTTTTTCATTTCCCATACTATGTACATAAACCATCGAACCATATTTATAAAGATTAATGAAAATACATAAAAAAGTAATTTCTCTTTTTATGGATTATATCCTAGGTTCAAGAAATTTGAAGAAAAATTGATACTAATAAAAAGTAGGTACAGCCCATCGTGTAATCCAATGCGTAGTTTGTCGAAATTGGTATGATTTTATGAAAGTTGTAAAACGGTTATAACTCAGGGAAATAACTTCAATATCGTAACGTACGTTAGTACATACACAGAGCGTAAGGAGAACACAAATCAATAATTCTATCGGAAGGTATTGAAAAGTAACGGCTGGAAGTAATGTCCGAAGTTGTATGCCAGTCGTAATATAATATCACGTGTACCGAATGTTACTGCGAATGGAATAATTATTTTTTTGCGTTCTATGGTATTTCTTGTTCTTTCTTAGGGTCCTTTTAAGGTCATTTAAACCAATAAGTCAATCATGTGTATGAGATTTGACAATTAACCTTACAATTAAAAGATTTTTTTTTGACTGATAACATTTTAAAAGTCTTGCAATAAAAAAGCGCTAAACTTTCTTTAAAGCAGGCAACACGTTGGTAACTCCTCTGATATTGAAAATGCCTATAACCGACGGTTTCCGCTTTCCGCCACCCCGGCCATCAGTCCGTTTGTCATGACTTTTAATTTAAAAACATACTGCAGTACCTATCGATCTTCAGTTATATGTATACCATGAATTTATTTTACTTATTTTTTTATTGCGTAGTCACTTAGGTTAATTGAATCATGGTATCGTATTAATTAAAAAATAAAAGAACGTGCGTCTACTGATTTCGATTATATAAATTTTAAAGAAATTATTATTTAAATATACAATTTTTTTTTTCAATACTAATACTGTCACAGTGAACAATATCCTGAGTGCAACGAAAAATGTTGAATGTCCACAGATGGAGTTCAACAAAAAACAAAAAAACAATATCGAGAATGGTGGAACGCGACGCTTGCGAAAAATGGGCGGTCGCGAATGAATAAAATGAATACAATAGCCGGGACCATCGAAAAATAGTTGGAAATGATTCCGGTTTTGAAATTGAAATTGATTCAAAGTAATTGATTCCCGTCAGTTAAACGCTGCCAACCATACCAATAAATGTGTATTTATTTCCGATTTGAATCAATGAAATGATGCTCTCAGTTAACTGTCAGAACATCTGACAAAATTTAACTCACGTTCAGTCATAGACTACGAGTCCAAAATCCTAATGAATAACTAAAGAATTTTATTTTTATATCGTCCTTCACGCACGTTAACGGGGTAGACAGATAGCACCTAGCATCTTTACAGACAGGACGTGCTTCTTCTATGTTCAACACTCTTTTCTGAGACGACGGTAGAATGATATACATACTCGTACATAGCATATTTCATTCATTTGATTAATGAATGAAACTGCAACATATTAACGGTCATCGTTCATTCTCCTCAATTTGGGGAACGTTGAAGTTCGATTTACAGTGAAGCAGTGATTTAATGCATATGAAATTTTAAAATCATTCCAATTACCTTCAACTACGTTTAACCAAAACTTGTACACCATAATAATATGAGGGTTGATGGTAATGATATTATATTAGTTATCACAGTATCACACTTTCAATAATGCGTGATTCTATTGTCATACATTGGGCACAATTCTAAACCCTGAGTCATTACTAGAAATTCTAAATTAGAAAAATCTGATAGCACCCAACCCGGGATTTGAACCCAAGACCTCTCGATCGGCAGTCGCGCTTGCAACCACTCGACCAACGAGGCGGTTAGGTTAAGTTAACTAATATTCACCAGCATCACCAATTACTCCTAATAGTTAGACTCCTTTTTTGTTTTTGATTCCCTCATTCCTTGATTCTTTATAGTTAGATCCCTTCTTCTTGTCCACTATCCTGATTCAATCACATAACTTAGCCATTATACCACAACAGCACAAAATGCTCCTAGTAACTACTTCCATTCCTTCTATATTCCCATTCTGATACAAATGGCTCTCTAACCTGGAAATTGCCTTTTACAAGTTTATGTTCATGTGCCTGGCAGTACAAGCGATGCGTTTCGCTTTGCCCCAACGAATTATGTCCCCACAGTGCAATGCCCCAACAAATTATGTCCCTACAAAGCAATGCCCCAACGAATTATGTCCCTACAAAGCAATGCCCAACGAATTATGCCGTACAATGCGATGTAAACGTTTTTAGTAACTCCATTTTAAACTGTTTTCGAGCCACTCTCTTCTTTACCAAGCTACGTATACATTTTCATAAGAGAAGCGGACAGGTACCAAAAAGAATGAGTAGAAGTAGATGAGTAGGTATTCAACCCGGGATTTGAACCCAGGACATCCCGATCGGCAGTCGCGCTTGCGACCACTTCACCAACGAGGCAGTCTGGTAGATAGTTATTGATGATGATAGTCATAAATGATCTATTCATGACTTTTCGGCGCACGCTTCTACTAAAGTTAACAAATCATTTGAGCTTGTCAAGTAACTAAGCCTAAGAGGTGTGATCATTTCAAAGTCTATTTCGCGTAAGTTCGAACTAACTCCAACAAATCAGTGATATATAACGCTTTAATATGCCCAACTACAAATCAGATTGTGAATTATGACTAATATATCTAAATCATTAGCTCAAATAACTATATCTCAAGCATAAATAACTCGTCAGTTAAACCCAAGACTCATGCCAAATGATATTTACATAACAATTCAGACGTTTTGTCGTAAGAAGTCGTTCTATTTGAAAAAGTCCATTGACATAGTTGATCTAATTTAAAATGGTCTGTGCTGCCGATGAATATATAAACCCTACTTCAAATATACGTATATTGAGGCCATTCATATATATTGATTGTACTTTATTGAAAAATTAACCTTGCAAGTGTCTGTATTTCATCAAGTCAGCTGAAAATTGAAACAGTTGAAACTGACGCAACACGTTAATTAGATGTCCGTAACGCAAAAATTTATTAAAGATTATTTGTTTACCTTAATAAAAGGAAGTTCAAAAATGTCATAAAACTGTAGGCTGGAAATCAATTGGCGATACCGCTTTTACTAAGAAACTGAAAGATCTACGTTGCATCAACAGAGCCGAGGAGGTACACTCTCATACAAAAATAGAAGTGTCAGACGCGGTAGGTATAGTCACAACAGTCCGTGTGACCGCTATTCGATTATGTCATGACCTCACCGCATTGTATTGTACATACGCGTTGTAATCGATTGTACACGATAACACAAATCCAATTACGATGTGTGTCGATTGTACAATTGAAAACGTTCGAATTAGTTCGCGGTGGTGCGCGTGCTATCGTCGATGGTAATCGGTTTTACATGTCGAAACGTGAGAATTTTCGTATTACGCTTTTCTTGTGAAGATTTCGTATTTCTTCGATTAGATTTTTATTTTTGCTCTTTTTTTTCATTATTTCGTATGTTTCAAACATTTGTAGAAGAAGCACAGCGAATTTGTAAGGATAAAGATATTTGGCACTCTGTGTTCTCTGCCTGCACCAGTAGGGACCTTCCATGAAGATATGTATGTACGTAGTGTGAACGGTGCATCTATTATTAAATTAAGATATAAATATAGTAATGAAATCGTAAATACATACACAATATACACATATACATAAGTTTTTTATTTCTTACAGAAAGGACAGCGCTACACTTTTTAATTGAATAAACATTAGAATTACTTCCGTTAAGTATTAAACTATTCTAAATGTTAATTAAATAGTTTAAAACCTTAGGTTATTAGCATTCAATCTAAATATTTTCCACTCCCCCTTCAAGTCACTAAACTATTTCAACACTACAATTATAAGTGATCGAATGATCTTAACATACGATTTCTTACGAACGCACATTTAATATTGACGCGAAGAGAGATAAATAACACACTGAAGTCATCCGCACTCCGGCGCCGCCAGCTGACAGCCGCGAGAATGAAACGTCTCACCGTTGCCGTCTATAAAGATTTTATTATCGTTTCACGGCTCCAGGATCCCCACATAAAACTGTTACGAACTGAGAAGTTCTAACTATACGAGCTGAGAGCCATCCAGCTGAAAACGCAATGACATTCGCCCAGTAAACTGTGCGAGATTTTCCTTGACGTCATTAGTTGATCAAAATTCCTCATAGCAATTCGTTTTAGCATTAGTAATAATACGCGTTAAATTATGTAACATCATATCAACATATTTTACATTATTGATTAATTGAAATTGATACAATTAATGATATAAAATATCATTAATAATTGTGCTTTTTTATAGGACATAAAAGAAAGATTTAAAACTTTTTAACCACAGTTAAATCGTGATTTTGAATCCAATCGCTCTTCGGTTTTAATACTATTATTATATTTCAATATAAACTTTATTATAAAATGTAAATTGCCTTTTAAAAATTAATTCAATACATAGGTACAATTATGTTCAAGTTTTCACAAGAATACTAATAGAATACATAATAACAGCGTTTATATTAAAATACTTAGTGCATTAATGTTACTAACAGTTCCTTACAAATTGTATTCAATATTCATGTGAATAATCAATACATAGTATGTACATATTAAGAAAGAATTATGAAATCATCTCGAAATGTTTCACCTGTTGAATGATTGGAATACTGAAAAACAGGAAGCGTGCAAAGCAAACGAAGTAAGCACGTGGAACATGAGCGCGGAAGTCTTTCCAAAATACTATTCACTTTCACCCGTTGAACATATTGAAGCCGCACGTTTTTCCGCTGCGTTTTCAGCTATTTTTTCAGTTTCACATTTTTTTGTTCAATTTTCCGTTTTATGTTTTTTTTTCCGTTTTTCCAATGTAACGTATCGGGGTGCAGTGACATTTTTCGAATTCCTCGCTGTATTTCGAAAGGTATTCGGTGGCCAATATAGAGTTTATTCGATTTTCTAAATGTTCGTACTCTAACGGTTTATAACAATGCCGTATAGTGCTCGATCTATCTCAACAAGAACGGAAATATGTCAATGTGTGCAGGTTTTAATAGGATTTTTTTGTCTCGTGTCATCGTTGTAGGTAAATGTAGGTGAGCTTAGCACATATTGGTTTGGTCAGCACGAATGTCTGTTCTGTGTGTGTGTGTAATGTTAAATAAGTATATAAGAATATATTAAGAGGTAATTGTATGTGTGTTTGTGTATAATTATGTTGTGCGTGTATGTGTATAATTACATACAAACCGAAAGAATGTTACATTACTTTATTGCAGTAAAACATAATTTTATTATGAAAAGTAAAATTTATTGATTTTTGTAGATATTTAGAAGTTTATATTTTTATGTTTATCAGCTGTGATTATCATACGTGATATTTGGACATAAATGTTAATTGCACAAGATGGTATTTATTATACAAATCCAATATAATTATTTAAAGAAATCGTATGCACATAGATTATTTTACATTTGTCAGCGTGAAATGTTCTCGAATGAAATATAATGACCGCGAGAGTAACGTGACTGCCTGGAGGGGATATGTTGGTGGAGAGGACGCAAGCGCGACTGCTGTTCGAGAGATCTGGGTTCTATCAGACTTTACTAACTTCAAATTGTTTGTAGTAGCTAAAAGTCTGGCTTTGTTACTCCATGGATCTGCTCCAAAAACTAGTTGAGCTGTCTCGAGAAACATCTGAGTTAACTCGATACGTAATTTTACCGCAATTATTGACATTGCAAGTTTACTTTTTTAAAGGTCATCATCCAAGCGTCTCGAATTTTGATCCTATTGTTAAAAAAAAAAAATTAGGCAACTTAGTACAGTCGACAATCGTTTATATAAAGTCTGCTTCTGTACATATGTCAGCAATATTGGACGTTAAAATAAATTCATTGGTAGCGATAGCTGGCATAAAAGCGCTCCTGGCCCATTGGCTCCACCGTATCACGGAAATGGAAGCCAACACTCACAGCATTAACTCGTGCGATAGCTGCACACTTTCGTGAGGACTGTTATCTTTATGCGCCCATCAAGCCTCGCTGTAGTGTGAGCAAATACTCCCTCTTCAGTCATTTACTCGTATTTATCATTGTATGGGCGATTATTATATCAGCACGTTAGACTCCATTTGGGGTAGGCGGAAAGTACCAACTATCATATATCTCTATCCTTAGAGAACTAATATGCTTCTTGTACTTTCACGACTCTCTTCATGCAGCATGTCACTTTCAGAGACCTGTAATAATATTTACAAGAGAAATTCTTTCCCGGCATAATATAAGACGGGATATAACAAGACACAACTTACAGTTCACTGAGAACGTAATAGCTCAAGGTGTTATGTTCGCCCTTCATGTCCTTACTTGTCCTCTAAATAATAAAATACACAACTTTTGTCAGTTTTACACGCCATAATACATCTACAGATCACTTAATCAGTTAATGTTGTATACTTAAGGATAAAGGCAGTATTCTGAAGATCCTGTGAGATCACAGATGAAAGGAAAGCATTACAATCACGATCATAGTATTTTTCCTAACCTTTCCTCATCAGATACGATAGAAATGTCTTCGACATGATAGTAGCTGCAGACCTTGATATGCATAGAAACGGCACGCAACTTATGGTTTCTTAAGAAATATCATCAATCTCTTATTTCTTGTAGAATCATCTATCATTGGTCTTATATCTTAATATATCTAATTTCTTTTAAAATACGTAACATTACGTCATTCTCGAAGGGATAGTCAGAGGAGCGTAGTACACTTCCACGTTTCACCAATTACGTTTAAATCCCATGGAATAGGTGGTGAACCTATTGCCATACACCGGGCACAGATCCAGATTCCGAGTCACTATTGAAAATTCTAAATTAGAAAAATCTGATAGTACCCTACACGGGATTTCAACCCAGTACCTCCCAATCGGCAGTCACTCTTGCAGACGACCAGACCAACGAGGCGGGCTATTAAAAAACATGGCCTTAATACTAAAGTATTTCGTTCATGGTCTTTTTTCCTAGTAGAGACGTGGCTTCTTACGTACGTATGTTAATTTAATTTATGTATTTAAATTGTCTTCTTCTATGCAAGGAAAAAATTATAATTTTTTAAATTTGTTAATCCATTTTGTATAAATGAGTTATAAATATGTATGGAAACACAAATAGTATTGTATATGAACGTTAAGGCAACAAAACATTAAATTTTTTATTAAAATATATATGACTTTTGTCTTAACGTTTTATTTCGTTACTTAATAACCATTTCACTGGTATAATTATGGTCTACATAAGATCATATTGGTATCTATAAAATTTGTGGTCATACAAATAATAGCGCAGACCAACTCTACGCGATTTCGAACTCTCCGGCAACAGCAAGCCTTAATCACTACGCCGATCGAGAGCCGATGAGGCACCATTAATGAAATTGCTTCAGCTGACGTCCTGCGACTTCGCATACCTTTGACAACTACGTAATATGTAGAGACTCTACGGAAAAAGGAACTCTGTTATAAAGTACTAAAGTTCGACATTCAATGTTTAAGTCCAAGAGTATTTAAGTATGAGCAATGGATTAAAACGTAAGGCTGTATTCATTACGATAGGGCATATATTATTATTAATATTATGCTATTGTCACGCCTGGACCCTTAAGGAGTACATATCATGTATTCCGTATTTTGGTGAACTCCGAATCTTTTTCACTGAGTAAAGATGAGCGTTGACCGTTGAGCGTTCAAAACCTATTACGCAACAGTCAGTCAGTCATCGGGCTATCTCAGTCCGCTGCTGGATATAGGCCTCCTCTAATGAGTTCCATAACGTCCTGTCCTCGCCGTGTCACAATCGGCTTGTGCCTGTGGCCTATGACGCATATTTGTATTTATTGTTACATGCGATCATTTCCACATGCCTAATGCGTCCGTCTATTTGCGCATATATTTAGCGATTTAAACCCTGAAACTATGTGCGTAGCCCCGCGTAATCATGAAAATAATTTAATTTGCGGCCTGCGCCGTGTGCTGCGTGGTGGCTGTTTTCATAACGGTACAGCTGATTGTGTTTGTATAACGAATAAAATTCCAGTTGGAAAATGTACTGGACATTTTAGTTAATATAATTGATTTGTAAAACCGCGGTAATACGCGAGGTGTGTTTGTTTTTTCACAACTGTTTTCATATGGTTTATAAGATTTCTCATCTGGTTCAGTAGGATACTCAAATATAAATAATAATAATAATTTAAAAGAGTTTTCATCTCATTCACAAGGGCTCTTATCTGGTTCTCAAAATTTGCCAGCGAATTATTTCATAAAAGTTCTCATTTAGTTATTTAACAGAACTTGCTATATGATGAACAAGAGTACACATCTGCCAAAACTTCTCATATGGGACGTAAAATTTTTCATCCGATTCATATGAGTTATAATTTGGATTATTGGATTAGAACTGATTCAGTTTCCAATATAATATAATTATGCATTAAGTCCATTATAATCATCACCTTAAAAATAAAAGAAAACGAATTTACAAAGCCTGTGTAAAATGGAGTTGTTTGGTAATTAAATGATTTTAAAAAGATATACAGCAATTGTTTTACGCGTAATGATGTTATAAAATTAATTTTAAGCACAAAAAGCTCACAGAGCTCGCGAGGACGGAATTAATCTGACTGCTGAGGTTGTATTGAGAGCACGGTTCCCTTTGTGCCCTTTACTGGCTTTCCTTTACGTGTATATTTTACTGCCGAGCTTTGACCAAAATACAGGCAAAGCTGATTTTGATCCGTTTGATAATAAAACCAAATGAAAAACGAATAGAAATATTTATGATGATAATAGTATATCTAAGCATATAGATATATTTAATATTTACAATCATTCTTTAAAAACAAGTGTCACTTGTTATAACGGTGAAGAAAAACATCCTGAGGGAACCTGCACAGCTTAGAGTTCTCCATATTGTTTTCTAAATCCACACTTGCAAAGTATAGAAGACTATGACCCTAATTTTCTCATTATGAAAAGAGATCCGTCTCTAACAGGACAACTATATGAGGCTTGATGGTAGTCTATATACACACATACAGACATTTACATTATAAATAAATATAGATTAAGTGTTCAGTTTGGTTTGCGGATTACCTCAAATGATTTATGTAACCATAAACACACAGTTAATTATTAAAATAGGCTTATTGTATCAAATTGAAATTTTATAACATTGTTCAGACGAAATAAAGGCAAATTAATTTTGAAACGATATCTTAAAACAATTGATATTTTGACACTATCATAGCACTATCATGGGTTCTTTATGAAGACATAGCAAAAGACTTCCGGTCTCTTCAATTTCTTCTTAACGGATTATTTAAGAAATTAAGCCTATTAATTAATTAGGACGACTCTTACGGAATTCGTTAAAACTCAAGAACAATTCGATATCAGTAGGTTTATTGCATTGATAGCCTTCATAAACCATCTGTAGAAGAAATATAATGCAAAACGAATCAGTATTTTTTAAGTGATTGAAGTATAAAAACGCAAACAAATAATTACATGTATTACATTAGTTGAACGGTGACTTATCATCTTATTACCAAGTATGATGTTTATGATACACATATTTTGAACAGTCATGTCATTATTCGATCTCAATACGATATTCATATTTTCACATTACCAATGAAATGTCACGTCTCAGTGGCGAATGAAGTCAGAAAAAGCTTCAAACAACTCGACAAATTGCAAAATTACTTAACGATACGCTCCGTGAACCACTTTTCACGTGAATATATAACTTCTGAGCACTTTCCGCCACTCAACCCGTTCGAAAAGCGCCGTGAAAATACATTAACAGAAAATAAAAGCGCCGCCGACCCATTTGAAAGTATCGCAAACGCCGTTTGAACTGAGCGAAACCTAACTTCATGGGAGTTAATCTGAAGTATAATTTGAAACAATCTGTTTTGTTAAGAATTGAACAATTATTATTATATCAACACGCCAGGTCTTTTTACGGGATAGTCAGAGAGGACTGAGTGATTAATATCTCTATCCTTCCGGCCCTGATGCGTTTTTTTCCAGATCCTTACTCTTTTTATTTACGCTCGGCGGTTTTGGAGTCTTCTGACCTACAGAATACTCATACTATATAAACGAAAAAAAAACTACTATTCGATTTTTAAAAGAACTTAGACATTGTTAACAAGAGTGTAAATTTGTTTAAATTCAAAAATTAAAAAAAAATATTCAGTCATTGAAAACAAAGGGTTAATATATAGATATATAAACATAATTGATGGAACGTGGGAGTGTACTACACCCCTATGCCTACCCTTTCTGGGATTACAGGTGTTAATATACAGGTGTATAATTACGCACTAAACTGCATACTGCTGTAATATGCTGTAAAGTTTTGTTACCTTAATTTTGTCTACCATAATAATGATTTGTGGAAGTTTACCAAGATTGTCTAAGAACATGCGCTCGTTACAGAAGTTACAGTGCCGTAGTTACAACTGTAACGAGTTTGTACTTTACACTTACAGTTGTACTGTGTGAGATTGTTCATTTGGTTAATTTAAATATTCATTTATTTACCATAAACATAAGCATGCTCTTCATAACGTGTACTCTTTAATGGTTCTTCCTCATTAACCCTTTTGCCATTCCAATGTGCATACAGGACTTCTTTGGGGATGCGAAGGGTTAAGTCCGTTCCGTGCCGCTCTGGCCAAATGCGCTCTGGTGGACTTTATACGTTTTAGAGAAAATTATGGAGAAATCTAAGAAACCGTGTGTCGGTTTTCTTATGACGATCTCCTTCACCGTTACCACCGATGTTATATAATTTTAAAACGCATATATTAACCACGCAGTCGAAAGCAGATTTTTAAAGCATTAGGCTATCACTGTTATTAAAGGTTTTTAAAGGTTAAATTGTTAAATATGTGTTAAAACGTCTTTGTAAGTACATATGTCAGTATAAATAATTAGTTTTTTAAGCCGGTGTGGAAAAGTTCTGTCTTACAAATGTGTGAGCGGAACTTGCCATAATTTGTTCTAACTTACATCGTACAGCCAACATGGCGCTATCTTCACAGACGATATGAGAACGAAATGTGTTGATTTCTTTTTTAATCGCATGTTCATTGAGATTTATCTATTTTTAGACAATAATCAAGTTATGCTAATAGAGGCATTGCTACTAAAAGTAGAACCGTTACGGGACCAAAATTGCAAATAACAAGAAATACTTGAAATCTCAATTACTTAATGCTGAACTCTCATAATTTCCGAGCTGTGAATTAAAATATCAAAGGTTTATCTTTTTACATTTTAATGTACAGACGGACAAGGTTTATATACATACGTTCAAACAGAATAAATCATATTGCTTGAATATATTTCATATTTAAAAAGAATAAAATGAACCACCATAAATTACGAATATAACAACGTTTGGCAATCTTGCGAAATTAAAAGAAAAACTTAATTACATTCAAGCATATATGATAATGGCTGTATATTTATGTAACAATGACAGCTACGACATGAAATTACACAAATTCAAGTCAAAACACAAATTGTACGTATTCAGTATCTGAAACAATGGGACGAATAAGAGAAATAAGCATAAAATGATACCCTGATGAAACACAAACAAGCTTTCCCCAGTTAATTACTTGTGTCAAACTCGTTCATAACTCTTGCGTCTGCGAATGTAAATACGGGTGAGTTATAAACACTTCGCTCAACACACATTTCTAGTACGTAGCTAATTTGCGTGACGTCAGACTTACTGCTACCGTGAAGATGTATGGCAATTTAGAACTGATGGGTAGAATTGTGCCTGTTGCACACGTCAGCTGAAATTTTCAGTATTTAACCATTTGAAATCAGCGCCATCTACCGACTGCAAATATGAATGTAAAACGTCTACGAACCCAGTCCACTGTATGCAAATAATTTCACCACTATTTGTTTAACTACTTATGAGTAATTTAGAGACATAAAAACGTACAAAAGAAGTGTATTATTGTACGAGTATGGGATACGTCGTATATCAAGCGTAAGCATAAACGAATCAAGCATGTAAATATAAAAATATATGTATCTATAACGAGGACTGTATAAAATTTCAAAGTGTCTTTGGATTTCTTTGGCGAAGATCGTTACTCAAAGAAAGCACCGACTGAAATATCTCTGAAAAGGAAATATCACGTTGAATAGCGTCTAAATTGTTTACGGACGCAGTCAAAAGATTTCGATACCGTATTCTCGATGGTATTGTGGTGTGGCGGTTATTTGATAGAAATAGAAACATTACAAAGCTTAGGAATGTTCAGAAGTTCAGAAGTCTTTGAAATAAGTGTGCGTGTAGGAAGACAGTAATAAATATGGCAAATTCTCTGCCTATCCTGTAAGGGGTCTATCATGACAATGTATTAACTTTAAATTGATACTGACAGAGTTAATATGACGGGCCGAAGTCCAACAGAGTTAATATTTTGGCTATATTGGATTAATTTGAGCAAATTCCAATCTGTTTTCAGATACTAGATTCTTTGCTTACT
>DWME01006057.1:0-14117 GCA_018244795.1 Parelbella ahira ahira | reverse complement strand
ACTGTCGTCCTTCCCGGGATCGCTACCTAAACGGTTCGAGCTCCTACTCTAGCCGTTCGCGACCCCGGATACCTCTTTTTAGTCGTCTCTTACGACAGGCAGGAGATACCGTAGCTCGTATTCTGGTCCCGAGCTACAGGGACTAATATGATAAAATTTTCATTTTTATTATTAAAGTGAAGGAGTATACGTGTATACTTCTATCATCATTGAAAAATTAATGTTTCTACTATTGGACATGAGTCTCCTCTCAGAATGAGAAAGTATAAGCATAGGTATCTAATCTATGTAACGAAATAAATGATGGCATCAAATGTAAGTGACGAATTTTAGACAGTAATTGGACGTACTTTGACTACAGTCTATAAACATATGATGTACTCTTCAATGTCTTTTAGCTAGTATTTTATATCTAAGAAATACATGTCTCGGGACGATTTTACCCGAAAACATATGATCTCAAAAAAGAGGCAATTTCTGTGCTTTGGTAACCAGAGTGTTCATTGTTTGTTAAGTGAGAATGTTCATTGGGCCTATAATTAATATTTAGCTATTCAGGGTCATTAATAACTCAATCAGATCAAAAAAGTTATATATTCATATCGACATACTCTACTTGTTTCAACACAACTTACGTAGAAATGTGTCCTAAATGTTGCCTTCAGTATTCTACAGGCAGCCGGGCGGAAACTAATGGAATAGCTTCTTGGATGTTTCGGAAAGCATATTATCATCAAATATTTTGGAATTTGTGACATTTGCATTATACCATTATCATTGTTAACATGTCACTCCACGCACGGTCTCTAGGACCAAATTTCTCTATACTTACAGACCCGATGTACTTCATAGGTATACATCTGTCACTGTGATCAATCTCGCTCGTCGGTTTCTGAAACTTCTGACTTCCCCACTACCTTACCTATTTGATCATGTGTGTGAGGTTATAATGATAAACGAACAAAATTAATATTTTAATATCATAATAACATGTAGCTCACAATTTTCCTTGTGAAGTCCAGGAGGGCAGTTCTCAAAACTAGAGAAGATATGAGTATGCTATAATTCAAGAAGTTTACATACAAGTCTACATTTTGGCTGCGATACGGTGCCTCACCCATTCCACTACGCTGCCTTTTGGCAAAACATTCTCATCATCTATATAGTTATGTGCAAGTATACATAATAAATGTACTAAGTTTCCACGTTCGTACATTTTTAACATTATTTAAGAAAATCGATGCCCTGATTCAGATAGATGTGGTTTCAGAAAAGAGTTATTTTGTGTAGTAACATTTAGTTTAGAAAGATTTAGCTGTTATACGAATTGTCATAATAATCCATTTTGAAATTAGGCGAATAACTAGAAGTGATACGAGCATCTGATATGTATGTATCTATGTACATATAATATATCGAGATAGTTATCAATAAAGCTCGATGCCTCCAACAGCCAACTACTTGTTTCAATAGGTATATACATATGGACGTATTGACATAATTATGTTCTTATATTCATATATTCATAACGAAGTTTATGTGACTACAAAACTGTGATGATGATGATGGTGATGATGGTCAGCCTGCAAGTACCAGTCTGTGTGTGTCGGCTTCCGGTATACAGTATGCGACGGTCTGCCATCGGGCTCCCTGCAGACTAACACGTCCAAGAAGGGTAAGGTGCCTTCTCTCTCTCTTCTTCAACCGTAAACTTAAATTTGAGCTCATGAGGAAGGACATCGTCAGGACCAAAACTTGCCGGGCCATCCCGAAAAATGTACGTGAGTTAAGCCGGTAAATATATAATCACACTTGCTCGTATTTCTTTATACAAATTATTCAACGCAAAAACTTTAATATGCCTACATGTCAAAAGGTATTACAGGAAAATTACTTGAGGCTATGCTTTAATCTTTGTTAGTACTACTATTGCCTCTCAGAATATATAAATCTAAAGGAATTGCGAATACGGTCTTAAAATCAACCTTCAAAAGTTCTTTTAGAAGATTAGTAAAATTTTGTCAAACCTTTTTAAGTATATATTTTACATCACAACACAGACAAACAGATTGAATAAATTTTTATTTTGTTTTCGTTTAAATATTGATAGATACATAAACACATAAATATATGGTAAATATGAATTTTATGAACGTTACTTCCTTCTGTCTGTGTGAAACTATGTTACGTTTGTTTTTTCTGTTTCCATTTTTATTTCCTATTTTTTGCTATTAGTCAAAGGGATATCCCCCTGTTTGTAGTCACGTTAAGTTGACGTGACATGAAAGTGATACGCCAGTCACGAGGTTGCGTCCCAACAGCGAGACGTACTCGTATTGTGTCGCGGCGGCGGGCGGACGGGGTTTGTATGACACCTCGTCTGGATGTGTTGCAAAACTGTAAGTGGAATAACAATTTGCGATAGCATTGTCTTGTGAATTAAAGTATAATATAATCAAAAGTATAAAGTATAAAAAGTATATAATTAATATTGTTTTTTTAAACCATACTGTTACAAAAAGATAATTTTATAAATGTATTGATTTAACGGTACTTGCCCTCTTTTTAAGGTTGTTTTAATGGTACTAATACCTAATCATTCCTTATATAATAGGTTTAGTCATATAGATAAAATATTAATTCTCATTCAACAACCATGAGACGAGTTTAAGGTATGTATGTATATGAGTTTAAAAATATATATATCTATGGAAAAAAAAAAACAAAAAAAAAAGTTTAAAAAAAATCCTAGACGTGTGTAGTCTACCAACCCGCACTTGCCCAGCGTGGCAGACTATGGCCTTAACCCTCTTATTGTAAGAGGAGAATCATATTTCAACAATGGAATTATAAGTGGGTCGTTAAAAAAATGGATTTGAATTCAATTTACCAAACGTGCTTCTCGCATCACCCACGCTGCTGGACATCGGCCAGGGCATTTATCGGCCGTTTTGACCCATAATCCCCACGCTGGATGGAAGGAAAACCTATGTACAGTAGTGAACTGAAAGTGGCTGACAATGCTGATGATAAACCAAACATAGTGGCATGAATATTCCTCCTTAGAAGTTGTAGTTTCAGTTTGACTATAAGAGCGTCTTATTGTAAAAATTATCGCATCGCTTAAGATCTTATCGCAATATTGCTTTGGCCGAAACCCGAGCATGAAACCACGAAAAAGTGTCTAATCGCACGATTTGCTCATTTTCTGAAGTATCCCGGCAGTTATACGGTTTATTGAAGAAGTTTTCTTTCTAATTTAGAATTTCTAGTAGTAATCTGGATTTGTGCCTGATGTATGGCAATAGGCTCACCGCCTATTCCATTGGACTTAAACGTGACTGGTGAAACGTGGGAGTATACTACATTCTTCTGCCTACCTTTTCGGGGATTACAGACGTGATGTTACGTTTTTTTTTATAATTTAGCACTAATGAACTGGAATCGAGTAGCTAAAAAATTAGATAAAAAACTAATGCTATTAATTAGATAACTGAATATAGAATATAGAATTATTAATATAGGATAGGACTTTTGTAAATAATTATGTCTAAAGGTGTAAAGACA
Organism: Parelbella ahira ahira; assembly: GCA_018244795.1. Classification (NCBI taxonomy): domain Eukaryota; kingdom Metazoa; phylum Arthropoda; class Insecta; order Lepidoptera; family Hesperiidae; genus Parelbella; species Parelbella ahira. The sequence continues at coordinate 10,550 of DWME01006057.1, read as the reverse complement.
ATATAATAATTGTAAATATGAGGAAACCTGCACATCTTAGAGTCCTCCGCGCGCTCTAAAACGTGTGAATTTGCCGATCCGTAATCGGCCAGCATTTCAGCAGATGCGAAGAAAAAAATTAATATACCTAATCACAGATGAAAACAGAGGTTGATGAATTGCCCTAAAATGTAATATAAAAGATAATACAAAACACAAAGAAATTAGAGACCGTATCGCGAAGCCCGCCGCGCTAAGCAGTGACAGTAAAAACGTTTATATACGTATGACACACGCAAGTTAACGTAAGCCCACGTTGCGCACGGTCTACGCCGCATTAAATGATAATATCGCGTCTCGGGATAATGGCCGTCATTATCTCCCTTGTTTATAATTTCGACGTTGTCTTAATAATACGAAATCTCGCTCACAGCGATCATATGGCAGGAGTGGAAGGGGATGCTCAATGCGACGATAATGATATTGAATAAGAGATATGAGTTGATACGTTAACACAAACTGTAATTGGATTGTTCTTTGAAACTATCATAACGTGAGATAGTGTCTACCTAAACAAACAGTTTACTTAATGTGTTTGATATATACATATTTAACAAAGTAGAATGAAGCTGAATAACTAAATATTAAAATGTCAAAAAATTTCTAAGACCTAATTGTCAGTCTAATAATCATTTTTCTCTAAGTAATCCATAATCAATTACGGCCTTAAGCTACTTAGTCAACATAGTAATACGTACTGTTATCATTATTAACTCCGTTCTATTTTCTAGTTTCTACTTGACGCGCTACAAGCTATAATTTTATGTTTTTAAGTAGCTAAACTGTTTCGGTTTTGTTCTCAGCGGCCGAGGCTTTTGAGCCGGCACGTGCTAGTAACTTCATATTATGTTAAACAAGATTTATCCACGGGAAGCCTGGACGCTATTCTTTTCCATTACCGGGTGGAATTGTGCAGGTCCTAGCGACTTGTTTTATCGCGGTGGATAAGAGACACGCGATTCATGAAGCTTATATCTAGAACGAGATGTACACTGGCTGATATAAGAGTGTCGCAACCTTAATTCATATAATGTAAGGGCTTAAAAGATCATCACGCTAAAGGCTATGAAATTCCTAGAATGGATTCGGCATGTCTGCTGACACTTATTTGTTACACTAAATTTTTCAGCTTTATTTTTGGTTCAACGTTTCTCCACCAATTCTTTCCAGTTTAAGGCACTAACAAGAACCTACAACTGTAAAATCGTTGCTATTTTTAGAATTATTTTGAAGGGGTGTTAATCACTTTTCATCGAAAAACATGAAATTTTATATTGTTAACGTTTCCTCGTATAAGTTCCAACTCGTTTCTGGCTGCAGTGAAACACGTACCTACTTTACCCTGGATTGCGCAGGTCTTGCCTTGTTACTTGTTCCTTATTCTGTATAAAGGATTCTGCTCTTGAAGCTCAGGCGGGAATGATTAATGATTCAGTGCTTTAGTTGCTTGTAACCTCAAAGGATTCAACAATTTCTCTTGGTTTTACCATTCAAGGAACCGAGGAAAATACTTTGTCCGGTTTATGCAATGAATGTTTTGAGAGTATAATGAGATTCGACAACAACTACCGGCATTACTCCTACTACTGTTAATGGATGAATCACTGAAGGACATATTGCTTCATGAAATTAAAACAGTGCTGCAATTGCCTTATTACAGATCTCATTTTGTCACGTTCAGGTGTGCTAACTGCATTGCATCAGTCGGCGGCACACGAAGCCTCGTGCCGTGCAACACGGATACACTCCGCGCGGCTCCGCATTTACAAACTCCAGCACTTAGCGTTCGCGTGAGCTGCACCTATACAGTATGATTGTATCGTTTCAGTAACAAAAGAACATATAAGATTTTAGTCGATACAGTAATGTGTTCTATTCTATATTGCCTGGAAGTTCCGTATTTCAGGTGATTCCCTTCAATGTTATTCTTTTATGAGCTATCAAATCCATGCTTAACGTATCGACAAATACATCTTCTTACCACGTACTCTTACTCTTTTAAGTTTTTATCTTCGTTGTCCCAATCTTATACAATCAATGAACACAATCAGCATACGCACGGGACGACATGGTAAGCAACAAGCTACACGGAACCACTTCGACTGCACTAACTCCAGCGCGACCCAGTCGCGTGCGATGCTGCTATAAAACACGAGAGAACGCCACAACAAAACACACAAGGCTGTTATTTGTGGGGCGGATTGTCTTAAATAGCTCAATTTTCAGACTGGCAACGACGCTTCGAGGGGAACAATCGATATAACTAATCGAAATAAAAATGTTTATAGTCACATTATACCGTTATGTAAATATTGTACAGGCCGAGGAAAAACAAGACTCACCTGTCTCGAACGATTTTATGAAATATTTACTTATGTTTGTACGATTTATTTAAAGAGTAATAAATGTAGAAGAAACACCACTTAGGTCTGTAATAATAGAGATATTCGTCACATGGTACTCTCTACCTACCCTGTATGGGACCTGATGTGATAATATAATATTAAAGTATTGTATTTTCGTGCAGCTTATAAACGGGCAAGGTCCTCGTATTGATATGAAATCGCAGCCAAGGATTCCGAAGTGGCGGATAAGCTGGCGGCATATTGCGGGATTATGTTCGAGAGCAGTGTATCGCGTTCCCGGCTGACCCGCTTAATACAAGTGGATACAAGTTTTCGAACACTTATGTAATGATTTATTTCCTGCAGCTTCAGAAGAGAGGAGAAATTTTAGTAGACAAATAAACTTTAGTAAATAGACAGTCATAATATTAGGGAAAATAAAGGAGGATTCAGTCAGCTGTCGTTCTACGGTTTCATTAATTGCTTCTCTCGTTATTACAGTGTAAATTTAAAAACTCAATTTTCATCTAAAAATTATGCAAAATAATAGGACGCAATTATTAATAATAAAATTAAAATTATTTAGATGTTAGTATTGTATTATCATGTTAGGTCCTTTATGTAGTAAGCGAGTGTACTGTGTACCAAAGTATTTTTTTTATCAAGAAATGGCAAAATACTCTATATTCTGGCAAGTTGTTACTTGTGTCATGTATATTCAATAAGAAAATGTTAAGAGCACACGATTGACAAGTAAATAGATACATGGCATTATATTCTATGTATATAAGTAATAAAATGTACTTTTATGCAATTCATTATTATAACCAGCCTGTCATCATCCACTGCTGAACAGGCCTCTCCAATAGTATGCAACTGAGCTCTATCTTCAGCTTTTCGCATCGTTTATGCAACGGTATTTAGATAATAAGATCTGTATTTATCGGTTATTCAAAAGAAACAATGTTAGAAATTACCATAGACAAAAGGCATGTACACGCCCCGGAATTGTACACACGCGGAATACGTCTGCGTTACACCTTCAAACTGCGACAACACTATTATTTGCTGTTCACGAAACAAAACAGTATTACTTACTTACGGCTTACGAAGGAAAAATAAAGTAAAGGCGTTGTTATATTTTCCCCTTGGTAAGAAGAAAATATCTTTATTACAGCATGTAGAGTATAAACAATACCTACGAGATACACGGTTAACCCTTTCTATCGTATATTTCGGATAAACACATCTTAGAGAAACGCGAATAACAAATTTTCATACGAACGGGAACGCTTAGGGCAAGCGTTCCGCTCTTCGCTGGCGAAAGCGTGTTGCGAACATCGCTATCTCCTAAAAACAGTATCCGTCATTTTTAACCCTTTAACTGTTCCATTATTAGACAGGGTTATCTTTTCATAAAGAGAAGGGTTAAGACATATATTTATTTTTATTGCAATGTCTGTCCTATGATTATTCAGAAGAAAATACCTTGTGATCAAGTAGCCTACAGGTCGTTAACAGTTGATTAACGTATGGTCATTGTAATTAAACAGGTTTATCACCATTATGCCTAAGAAATATAACGACGTTTCACATTCATATTGTAACACTAGCACTCCCCTTGGTGTGTCTTGGTCATATCTGCAAAACAGATACTAATCTTTTCCTTCATAGCCATCACATATACCTTAACTTATATTTGGTGATCGGTACTGGTGTCCGGGACCGTCTGCAAGGTGTACTAAAACGCTACGAAATTTCATCCATGTTGATATTTCGATAACTTCACGTCGACGCTACTCATTCATATTTATGCTTACCCACGAACAGCGTATATTTCGTAGCGCGAACGAATTCGGCCTATAAAATTTTATTAGTCGAAAATGAGGGTAGGGAGCGTGCGGCAAATTAAGCGTTCCTGCAACACTTTTGTGTACAAGTACTGTAATAATAGAACTAGTAGTTTACATTTACTGAACTATGTGCTTCAAAGCTATTGTTTGCCCTAAATTGAGACTAAAGACTTGAAATATTATATGTTTACGTATTACCCTTACTGTATTACCACAAGTATCCTCGTAGGGTCAAATGAATGAATTTAATTAAGATTGAGGAATAACGATATGTTTTTTCTTTTCAATTTTCAAAATTGTAGGCAGGAAAAAATTAGTACTACACAAGGGACGCGAGATCTTTTAAGGGACACAAAGAGATTATGAAATAAAGCGAAGGAAAGTAACGTATTTTTGACTGGCTTCAGTTGGTATAATTGCATTTGATTAATATTTATGTAGTGTGACTATTAACCGCTCAAAGTTAAGTGAACGGCATGGCCACCATCTAGACCTAGAACAATAAACAATAAACCACATTAATTCATCACTCTCTCCACTGGGAGTGCTGCCGCATGTCCTACCCTTTTACATTCATACAACTCATGTATCTTGTATATAAGCTTTAGTGTTGTTTTTCCTCAGGGGTTAAACGCTGATATAGACTAACCGCCGTTCGGAACTTTGCTCGACCTTCTAATACCACCTCCATCTTCATCTGTCATCATTCATCATCTTTCTTGGCTAAGGGAAAAGTATAGCCAAAGAATTACATACATTTAAATAATATTTATTTATGTGATTCACAATGGGTATTATAATCTATCGTTGATTACCTGTTTCTTATAGCTACCTAAGATTACTTACTTTATCGCTTCTACGCAGCACTAGCAGCATCGCGCTTCCAAATCGAATGCTTGGAAGCGCGATTATCGATCGAGAAGTCCTGGGTTGGCTCCCCAGGTCGGATGGATTTTTCTATGTTAAAATTGCTAGTAGTGGGTCGAAGTCTGGAATTGCGCCCGGTCTATGGGCAATAGTGTTATTCTTCCTACTCCGCAGTGGGACGTAAACTTAACTGGTGAAACTTGGGAGCGTACTACACTCCTCTGCCTACCTTTTCGAGGATTAAAAAACCTGATATTACGTTTTAATTATCGTTGCTTATAAGTAGTTTTTACTCTGCCATAATGAAAGGATAAATAACACCAGTAACTAATGTGCTTTCGTGACCTGCCTGTAGTCCACTTAATATCCAAAGATCGTAGGAGAGTGTTGCCTATTCAAAGTTTCATGCCACATGTGATCGATTTGTGCAGTTATCGAATTTTCTATAAAACTTTTGTTATGAGGTGTTCACTAGGTAGAAAAATACCTTTAGTACTTCGCGCAGTATGTAGTCTTTAAATTATACGGCTAAAGATACTTCTTGCTTTCACCGTTGTCGTTAGATGCATTAAGCTATATTTTTAAATTTAGATCATTACGGTTACTCTTAATGAACGACATTGCACCACCAGCCCTTTAAATTACTATTTTTATAAATATAAGTAGGTATAATATACTGTTTGTGTGCATGTTTGTCTGTAACCTGCTGGTGCTATGGGCCTCTAATTATACATACATGCTAATTATGCTGAAATGAAATAAAAGTAATATTATTTTTAATTCTTACTGCAAGTCTTCAAAACAATATTGACGGCAAATATTTATTGTTGTCTTCGTCAATATTTTTAACGTCCCATGATGGACACGGTACTCGTCACAGATTACAAAGGATTAATACTCGCCTTAAAACATCATGGAGAACTCGAATTCGAATAGATTACCTCACAATGTTATCATTCCCTGTATAACTAACTCTATAACTGTGGAGCACATTAGAATTAAATTCCATATTTATCATTAGTCTTAGACTAACATTTCGATAATAGAACGATAACTTTATTAGCAGATAAACATTGAGTTTTATTGTACGTAGAGGTAGTTTGTATATGTATATATGTAAATACATATTGTTAAACTTTTTTAAAAAGAGGAGCTAGAGAAAAGGGAGTGAAGTGAGAGTGTGCGATGGGCGGGAGGGGATTCGCTGGCGACGAGAGGGGAGGGATGTATGATAGGCGAAAAGTTAATTTTGGATAGAATTATCATAAAATCAGTTCTTAGTGAGCGTCCACGTCCCGAAATGAATAACTACGCCAAATTTCAAGTCAATCGTACATATAGTTTTGGAGATCTTGTGAGGAGTCAGTCAGTCAGTGGTATTTCGGTTTATAGATTTATATATAGAAAGACAGGACAGGGCGCGATGGCGATCCGCATGTCCAGCGTGGGGAATATGAGCAAAACCCCCTTTAAAAGGCCTATGTCCAACAGTTGACTGAGATGGACTAATATTAGAAAATATTTCAGTATTAGAAAATATTTTATTAAGAAATTACAATGATGACACCTGACCGTGACTCTCCGCGGTCGTTTGCGATGCGCAAAAAATGCTTCTGCAAACGATCGTAATTAAAATATAGTGAAGGCAACTTTGTATCTGACCTTCACAAACAAAGAAATAATTCGTGAGACAAAATGAACCAAGCCGTGCAAAGTGAGAAGAGATTTAAAGGGATGTGTGGTAGGCGAGACCAATTTACCCCGCGCTACCCACATGTTATAACAAAATCTGTCCCTGGGGAAATCGGAGAAAATTTAGACGCGCACTGCGTATGTCTAGCTGAGGGTCGGTCTACTGAGGTCTGCAATAAGGTTCAAGGTGGTCGTGTCATCGCAAACGCACTGTGCGAGTTACTACCGTACATACGGCCAGTCGGTTCGTATGTATAATTAATTATATTAAATTGCACATTGTATAATCAAATATATTGTGTCCTACGTTTCAAAACATCTTAATTAATTACCCTATTTCTATTTATCTGTGTTTCATTATGTTCATTAAAATACAAGTGTTATTTCTTGTACTCTATTTTATCGACTATAGTTCGTTTGGTTTCCCGGGTCGGGTAGTATTGGATTTTTAAGGGTAACGGTGAGTAGAGAGTACTGAGTGCTAAATATCTCTATCCTTACAGACCTGACGCACTTCATCTATACTCAGCACTTCGTTCAGGCACGGACACAGATTTTACAGATTTGTCAAAATTAAATAAATTAATATTATGGTCACCGCAGTAAAGGCTGAAGGTTAGCAAATATGTGTGTTATGCAATCCGTCCAGGTCGAGGTGAAATATGTGGGGCTTTGTATCAACTTTTTTCATCGCTCGAAGCGTCGCACCCCTCCCGCCGTCCACGCGTTTTACTTTGAACTCAAGTCTGCGTCAAAGTGGATGAAATGAGAATGTTCGTCTAAATATCGCTACGTAGCTAAATTATGTTGTTGATATGGAAAGTAAAGTCAAATTAAACACTAGATAAGCTTTGTTTTGCTTTTTAAATAAGCCTTCGACCCCTCAGAAGTAGCAATTGCATCTTTCCTAAGACTTATAGTCCCTGGATTGGAATGAACCTTTTTAAACGGTGTCCCAGGTGGATCATGAGATCTATGGATGGTTGAGATCGATTTGCTCATAGCAATTTTGGCCAATAGATGTCCTAATATTTGCTTCGGTCCCCGTATTTTTATTTCATAATACATTATTGTAAAAACAAAGCTACGATCAGTTATCGTCACAAAAACAACAGTATACGTTTGATATTCAATCTCTCATAGAAACACAAATGTACGGCGCTTTATTTTATCTATTCGGGTTTCAAACGCACGTACTCACTTTGATGTCTGTTCGAAGTCTGATTATTAATGTGGTAATAGAAAAAAAAACATGTTTTCTTGTTTTCAATTTTTTGGTATACTTTTGTTCTTGAGAAGTGATTGACAAAAATTGTTATATGTACCAATATATTATTCTATATTGAACACACATGTTGCATTTGCGATATTTGACGTGTCGTCGTAGCAATTGTAAAAGAGCTTATTGATTGCACCACCCGTATTTGGTAAACATTGTGCTGGTATAGTGGCTAAAAATGTTGGTTTCTTTCCGTTTTATAAAAATAAAAAATTGCATGTATTGTATTCTTTCTGAATGAGTTGTAGGCCATTGTTGACGCCCGATTGGTTATTTTTAATTTATGTACGAAAATAGAGAAGAATTCTTGTTTTTGCTATATATGCCCTAGATTTGTTTCGGTTCATATTGAGGTTATTTTTTTTGAAAATTGAAGGAAATAATTCTCGTGATTTTTCCAGATATTTTACAGTAATGCTTTTTTGTCATTCATCATCATCATTATCAGGCTACTCCTGTCCATTGCTGGACTTAAGCCTCACCAATGGCACGCCACTGAGCTCGTTCTTTAGCTCTTCGCAGCCAACCACTGCTTTTTTGTATCTTTAATTTTTGGTAAACGCATTTAGGAATTTAACAAGACATGTTATTTAAGTTTAATTATTTAATTCTTTATATTTAAGGCTTCCTCTCGGTATAATAGATAAGGTAAATGTTCTAAGTAAGTCAAGCGTTTGACTGCAACCCTTTTTAAGATCCCATAGACCAGTATAGATCTAACTGAGACAAACCTAGATTATTCTGCACCATGTTGTTACAGTGCGGATTAGAAGAGAAAATATTTCGATATACTCTACGTCATTGTTTTATACAGAGTTAGAAAGTCTTCAATTAGATAAGTCCCCAAGTAATGTTCTTAAATAAGTGCTTAAAAATTGAACAAGAAAACACGTTTTGTGCAAACTTTTAGTTTTTATATTGAATCATTATCTGCGGCATGTAAGCCATAGAGCGCTTAAGTCAAAGCCTTGAGGATGTTAAGTATTGTTTGTTTTAAACCTTTCTTAGTTTGTAAAGAAACCCATGTCCAGCAATGGAACGATAAACGATAATCCTCGATACGAACTCCAACCTAGGCGAAAGTCCTCTTCTGGTTCTAATGCGGTCTTCTTCGGTTATTCATATCCGAACGTGCTTTATGAGTAGCTGTATTAACACGATGTAAATTTACTTAGATTTCGTTAGCAACGTTTAGAAAAGCAGTTCGTTTGATTTTCCCCTTAAGTGCAAGTCTTAGCGTTAAGCTCTCCGTTAAAACAAGTCTTCGCCGCTCATCAAAGGGGTACAAACATCTAGATAAGGCGCTTGTTCTATTAGCTACTTTTACCTTAAGCTGTACTATTTAGGCAGTCTAAACATTTATTTCGGTAGTGAAAATTTTCAATCAGCGTCAGTTGACTGATCTTATCGAAACCTCGTTCAGTCATACCACGTGATCTGGATATTGATATTACTTCAAAAGGGCATTTTCTAACGACAGATGTATTCGTATGCACCACCTATTTGTTGTTTTCAAGAGCTTCGTCTAAAATCAATTTCCATGGATAGCGAATTTTATACTCAAAGATCACCAAATCTAACACACATCAAGATCAACAATTGAGCATTTATCCTCACAGGCATCTTTGTTAGGAATGTGCAATTAAATTAAGCATCGTTACAATATTTTCGAGAAAATCTGCCATTGCCGATAGCTCGCAGTGGGACACGTCGTAAACGCGCTTCACGGCGGGTCGTTTACACAGTCATTAGAATAAACGTCAAATTTAACGAGATGCCCAAACGAAAATGCGATGAGGATTTTATTACTCGACATTTAATTGTCCTCTTGACTTTAATTGAAAACGAGAATATTGTAACGGAACGTTATTTTTTTTCTACTTCCATTCATTAAGTCTCATAAACGAGATGAATATAAAAATAGAAAGGAAACCCTGTCTTGTATTGTTTCGTACATTCCCTACTCTTATTATTATTCCGAAACGCGTATAATTTGTTCAGAGAACAAAAAGTGAGTCGCTGTTGATTTGTAAGCGAGCGGAATTATTTTATTTCATGCTTCGGAACAATGGAGTTTCCCAATGAATTCGTGCTGGAAACAATAGGATTTAAAGATTCACCCGTTAATATTTTTTTGCAAAACTTTGTCTTCACTTCTATTCGCTTACATCAAAAACAAGTAGGTACTAAGTATTTTCGGAGACAACATACGAAATACATATCATATAACGTAAGTGAATATAAAAGCAAAACTTCACTCGCTTGTACTTTATTGAATAGCTTACAGAACTTTTCACGCTTTTCAGTGCTTTTCACGGAGTAATGAGTATAAATATAGTTTTATTTACCTATATTTATCTATACATCTATACAAATAAATAAAATTGGAGTGTCTCTTTGCAATATTAAAATAACCGCTTTTTACTAAATGCACATGTATGTATACACGATACATATACCAAAATATTTTTTATT
>DWME01006056.1:0-14119 GCA_018244795.1 Parelbella ahira ahira | reverse complement strand
ATTTTGTTCATAATGCAGGTTACACTCATTGCTACAAATTTTAATACGCTATGTATGTACATATATACAAATATTCTTTAAATTTTAGCTCAGCTGGGAGGAGTATTCAATGTATTCTTCGGTTGCAGTATCCTCTCCTTAGTCGAAATGTCACAGCTTTTTCGGAGAATCGTTCGCGACCTCTACAACCTAATGCGAGGAACGAAAAATCATGTGAAAACGAAAAAAATAAGGAACCCCACACTAAGCTATTTTTAAAATAATGTTATGTTAGGTAACTATAATAAAATTTTGAGAATGTTGTCACGGTCCACTATTATTTTGAAACTTGGATAGGTACTACGTCTCTCTGCCTACCTCTTGGGGCATTACAGGCGCGATATTAAGTTTTGATTATTATTATTATGCTAAGTGCTTACTTTTTATTTAAATATTGCGCTACAAACAACTTATCTAACAAATAAAAAACGTAATAACAGCCAATTTGGCCACGGCACCATTCCGCGGAGACATCGTCATGGCAACGTGTCGTAAGGCGACTAATGAATAAAGTTAACGATGAAATAGTCTGATAGCGAGCGAACACACAATTTGGAGCTTTAATTGAAATACTAGCCAATTGAAATACCAGCTCACTCCCCGCGCCGATCCAACTACCGTTATTCGTCCTTAAAGAGTCGTTCGATACCCGCAATCGGCGATTCGGTGGCGAAAAGCTGTTGAATAGAAAGTTTCCAGTGCTGAAATGGGATTCATTCCACATTCCAGTTTTAATATAACGTCCAAAGTTTGTTTTCGCCACCTTTGTCTATGATTCTAGGTCGGTTTATTCGTTTTAAATGGCCCCACTCGGCTATAGACTTAGGGGTGCTGGTACCAAGTTCGGCGATTGTTGTCGAAAGTTTGACCATTTACTATGCTAGTGAGTAAGTGAACCGGCGAATAAATATGCCTAAAACCTAATCGAAATCAGCTAATGTATGCGGTGGTATTTTACGATAAATTAAGGTAATATTTATGAAGACGTCAGAGAGTCAGTATTACTTAACACGCTAGTTTCGTTGCTTTTCGTTCGCATAGTCCTCTCCATCAGCACGCCATTGAACTCGGTGAGCTCTTACGAGGCAATCACCTACCTGGAGAGCGTCCTACGCTGTGCTTATATCGTTACGTTGAAACAGAATGAACAAATGTCTAAAGCATTATTTCAAATAGCCTTTCTCACTTATTTTTGCTGAGTTTCATGCAGCTGGCCGAAGCTACAAATTACTTCGAGATAATCATATACATTCTATCGAAATTAGAAGCGGTTCCCAAGGGGAATTCCATTACTTTCACGTACGAATCGAATTAATTTCTCGCTGCGTCACGGTGTGCCAATAACTCTGTATCTTTTGTTAGTGGGAATACGAGTAGGCGGAACAGTAGGGGCAGGACTTGTTACCAAACCGGCGACTAACGTTACCAGCGCAACTACAAGCGAATGACGTCACAATATTTAAGTGCAGAAAATGTAACAGACAAGGTTAGGTTTCGTCACTTCTTTCTAACCGTTTTATCGTGCCGCTATTGGATACGGACGTCCTCTCAGAGACCTTTCTCCAGATGTCACTTAAACAGTAAAAATGAAGAGCGTAGAACATGTGCATGCGACAGTCACAAGTAGTCCCAACGTATGTACATATATATAACCTTAATATGTATTTGTTCTTAGTAAAATATTTCGTTTTTTTTTGCCTTTGTTTCTTTCAGTTTCCATTTATAGAGCAACAGTTTAGTGGCTAAAAGTTTGTTGCTTACATTACAGTATGGAACATGTGACTGCTGTAAGTTATATGAAGAACTAGCGAATCATCTGTCTCACCTTGTTACGGAAAGCGGGTAAATAGTATTAATTATTGCTATGTAAGCCTACAGACTTATACTCTCACACAGCCTACCTACTTATAACACCGAATGTCAGAATGGGTTTAGTAGAGAAAGATTTATGACAGTAATTAGTGCATAAAAAGGAAACCCGCCCCTGTTTCTTTAGTAATCGAAACAGATCAAAATCATTTTCCAGTTCGCCAAAGCTGATAGGTACCTCCTAGTCAGCCACTTGTATCTTGTTCCCAGTGTAATGCCTAATCGAACGAATCCATTGAATTCTTCTAGGAAAAAAAAACGAAGAAAATACACCTTGTAAACATTTTTGAAAGATTTTATATCCCATCCCTCTCTTTCTTTCTATCTTATACTACAATTAAATGAACCGGAGCAAACTTTGGGTCGCCATGTCGCCAGTCTCTGGCGAGGTGGCATTCCCATGTCCTACCATCCCGACTTGTAATTAGTCTAGATCGCTAAGGGTCTGGCGCAAATTTGAAGCTTTCAGCGACATTTCTTATCTATCAGTCAAGATAAATCAGAGTTAAGAGTCACGTTCGCGTTCACAAGATATAAATCAGCATCATACAGTAAATAAATATTAATTGTATCTATTCCCAAAAGTTAATTATTAATATTACTACAGTTTCAAGAATCATGTAAAGTTAATTTCCGATTCAGTGATTTACTCATTTATAACGCTTTATATAATTATTATGATATCATAACGCCAAGTCTCTCACGGGTTATATATACAGCTCCAAGTGCCAAATGATTCCATCCTTACTGACTTGACGCACTTCTTCTACATAGGTAACTCTGTTCATGTCTACAAGCCGGTTTCATAGACTAAGAATGCATATTATTATTGTTACTTGGAAATTGAACATACAAATGTTACTACTTTTAGTTACATATTTTGTCGCCGAGCACGTTCTACTTCCGCTTGTGAAATGTGAGCTAAAGCGAAATTTATACAACTATTCGAATACCCTTCCCAGGAGACACCGAAGTTGTCCTCAGATTGAATTCATAATGTGTTTTAAGACGCCCAATAAAACCGAGCCATCTAGAGTTTGTTCATTAAGGTATAAAACTATTTTAATTCAGTCAGCACAAAGCTCTAATGAAATTTGCATATCAAAATTCGTTTTCGTTTTACCATCTTATGTTATACTAATATTATAAGCAGGAAAGGTTTTTTTTGTTTGTTTGTTTGTATTGAATAGGCCCCAAAACGACCAGACCGATTTTAACTATTTTTGCATTAATAGAAAGCTACATTATTATGGAGTAACATAGGCTATAATTTATGTCTAAAAAACTTCGACATGTGCAAAATTATTAAAGTATTTCATCATCGAAATAATTTCATGTAGATAAATTTTTAAGTTAACTACTTTAGGCGCGTTATGAAAAAAAGATGAGTGTGAAATTCTAAGATGCGCGGGCATTACTGTAACTGTCACAGGTTGAAGTTATCCTAGGTATAATTAACCTACATTTCTGATAACATGTCCATTAACAGGTTGGGTTCGTAAAAACTATGCATTAAAAGGTGATCATTGTGTTCATCATCATAAGTCCGTTTTCTTCCTCTTCCGTCCTTCTCGTGCGTCCGTCTTTCCAATAGCACGTCATTGAGCTCAAAATTCGGCTCTTCGTATCCATCCAGTGCGAGCCACATCGCACATATCATTACTCTACCTAGCAGAAGGATGGCCCACAATCGTAATACCTATATACAAAGTATAATATTCTGTGTTTCAAAGGTTTATACATAACGGTATAAAAGAACAATACTGTTCGGATCGCTCTCGCCAGAGGCGCGGCTAAACGCCGCGGAATGAAACAAATATTTTATTCCAATAAGGAAAACAACCTTGTGGATCTCGACACCTGCAACACAATACTAACTAAAGGACGGCTTACACCCAACGGCAACATTCGCCTAACAATTACTCGCCAGTTCATTGTTTTCAGTGCAGTTTGTAGATACCGATCCATTACAAGTGGCCGCTGCGGGCTCCAGGCACCTACAATCGATTTCGAATATGGGTTCAATGGCTATGGGAAACTAAAGCTCAATTATCTCGATCAAATATATTTTCGTCATGTCTTGTTAACCTTACTTCACAATTAAATGAAATTGAATATGTCCAATGGGATGTCAGAAATCTGCGAAACGAGCGTGCGAAAGAAAGTCATGAATGTAAAAGAAGCATATCAGGTCTGTAATGTTAGAGATATTTGGTACTCGGTGTTTACTGTCTACCCTTTAAGGACCTGGCATAACGAAATAATAATACATAATTGCTGTATTTAGTAGGATCGATGTGATACATCCTCACAGGTTCTCTCTTTACGATGGGAGCCCAAAAAAGTGTATAATTTTTGCATGAAGTGCTACTCGCGGAACGGGAATGTGAGCTGATGCCTCGTTTCATCCGCGAGGGAAATAGGGGATTACTGCCAAAATACAACAACGAAATGGAAATGGCCCCGTGAGTTGTTGATCGAGAACAGCGGTGACGCCTCGCTGTGTAGTTAAATTGGTTTGTGCTATAGAAATAATATCAAAACTTTTTTAATAACACGATTAATAAACTAGGGCGCCACTTAAAAACTTTTCAGATGTACTCTACACAATTTCACTGCCATAAAATTGTCACATGAAGTTCGCGGGATCGTGAAAAGGATATCATCTCAGAAAGAGAAGGGTTAAGGTCGTAGACTGCCGCGTTGGCCAAGTGTAGGTTGACAAATTTGAAAAGCCGATAAACTTTATTTTTCTGATGCTCCAAATCGGTATTTAAGGAACAATTTAAAGAACTGATCTAAATATCTTTCCCATATGTTTTTATTACTGTTTGTTTATCTAGTAAGCTTCACAATTTTAGAGGTGGGGGTTCATAAATCTTCTTTTAACTGTCAAAGTGGACGGTCGGTAGCACAGATTTAAGGACTTATGTTGTAAATATAACATCTGCAGCGCATAATCACACCGGCGGCAACGGACAATGGCGCCTAACTGAGTATCGCACCGCCTTTGTGTTATGAATAG
The DNA here is from genome assembly GCA_018244795.1 of Parelbella ahira ahira. Taxonomy (NCBI): domain Eukaryota; kingdom Metazoa; phylum Arthropoda; class Insecta; order Lepidoptera; family Hesperiidae; genus Parelbella; species Parelbella ahira. The sequence goes on along the minus strand of DWME01006056.1, from coordinate 9,186 downwards.
GCTGCTTTGTAAACGAAGATTTATACAATGATGGAGGTGGGATCTATAGTAACAGCCACAGACGTTATTCTTGATACGAAATGGTCTAAATATTGGTAAGGTACCGTAGTGTATATTTCTTTGTGTAACTAACATAATATCTCGCCTCTACTCGTATTTATTTAAAAGGGTAAGGGAAGCAACGGGGGTCAGTGGTCCCACCATGGGATGTAATAATCCTGTAATAACCATAGTACTAGTTATTGTTAATTAGAAGTACGCAAATGAAATATGTATTGTTGAGCGTGTGTACTGCACAGTGACGGCGGGCTGGTGGCGGCACGTGAGCAATCTACGTGCGGGGATGATTCGATGAAACCCGACCGGCCATCTTTATTCAATCCTGGGCACCTTTCAATTCGAGCGAGAACGTGACTGGAATGTCGGGAGCAACGAGCCGCGGCTGTAGGGAGCTTAACACATTCGGCTGGATCGTCTTGGGAATAACTGTGCCGATATAAAAATGTATAATAAGTGATAGATTCCTTTATATCGAGATAATACACAGGTGTAGGTTTTGAGAAACACTACCCATACACATGTATGAATGTACGAGTGTACATGTCCATGTAAACGTAGGTATGTAATTTTTTTTTCGTCACAAACGTTACACTTACTGACATATTGTGTTGAACTGTGGCCCAAAAAACTATCAGAATCTTCAAGAAATTTACTTTTATAGAAAAATGCTCAAAATTGAGAATTTAGACAGTTATAGATTGATCTCTCTTAAAGCTTCGTTGGACTTTTCATGGAGAACCCAAAACATAGTTGGAGTTTTTAGATATTTTTCAAAAGAAACTCATGCTCCACTTCATTAAAAGCTTTACAAACACGTACTTATTGTATGTTGTTCCATTAATACAATGTATAATCAAAGGTATGTACATTAACAAGTGTTTACAAATGAATACAGGGATGTGTATTGTTTTAGCACTTAATAAACGATACTTTACTAGTGAGGATACATTTTACATTAAAGTCATTTAAGATGGTAGCGAGCTCTAAACATACTTCACGTTTTGAAACGCCACCACCTCCATATACCTACATATTTCTACCGCATAGCGACAGTGGCTGCTTCCCATGTCCCTCACTCCTCAGAAATGACAGAGGATGTACATAGGTATAAGTAATCTCAGAGGTACATATATTCCCTATCTCATGATCAACGGTAAGTTGAAATGACCAGTCAATCAACAACTTGTGTGTGAACAAAAAATTTAAATAAATTTCTTTTTCATTTTTAAATCTTCTTTACGCACCGCACTTTTTCCTTGTAACTACGAGATAAACATATGTAGTTCGTAAACGCAATGAATTCAAATAAAAAGTTTGAAGTAACGTCGGCGACCATAGTGCTAAATGGATAGATATTTTCAATACTGTCGAAACTTTGTACACTCAGATACAGACTGACGATGAGTTTGAGATACCCAACACCTGCTTGTGTGTACGAAAATAGTTATTAATGTAGAATAAATATTCATTGTGCTGTTGAATGTGATATGAGTTCATGCAGTGAGTAGGTTCCCTAACCCTTTCCGGGTGGAATCGTGTCAACAGAAGGTAAGGGTAATAATTGAGCTCAAGCACTCGGTTTATGGGCACCTACCTCGTTGTCGTCGCCAAAGTGAATTTTGAAGGCGTCATTTTACTGGTTTTGAAGTTACTTAACCGAAGACGCGACAAATAATAACTGCCTATGAGTCACAAATTCGGTCTCTAAAAAAATATATTTTTTAAAACGTTGCTCTTTTCCGCTTTTCTTCCAAATTTCTATAGTAAAACATATTCTTCAAAACTGACAATGACTAACCCACGAGATAGGATATTTAGCAGCATACATAAATTTACAAATAATCACAAAATATTTGTTACCAAAATTATTTTTTGCATCCCATATTTCTGATGTATTGTCCTCTGCACATAAAATACACCTCGATGCATTTCTCTGCACATTAAACGCGAATCATTTGCGACTGAACCATTTATAAACTAGTAAATAAATTTCGTTGTTAACTTCTATAAACATGATTTTCGATTTTTAGGAACGATGAGCATAGAGAATTTACATTTAAAAACAGCTCATTATTTTCAGTCTACTTATTTTAAAATAAAAGACCAGTAAATCTATCATTTTAGTTATTTCATATTTTTGTCAGAAAATTCCTTTAAACCTTCATCATCATCTGTCTACTTCCGTCCACTGCTGGACATAGGCCTCTCCGATAGCACGCCACTGAGCTCGATCTTCAGCTCGTGGCATCCAACTGCTGCCAGCCACTTTGCGCATATCATCACTCCACCAGCTGGCTGGACGGCGTCTTACGCTACGTTTACAAAGTCTTTAAGACTTAGTTATTTAAAATTACTTTAAAAGATACATGATTTCTACAAATCAATCAATCATCATCAATTATATAAAAGTTAAGATCTTTGGATATTTGGAAGTTAGTTACCTTCTATCTCCTTAACGACATCGTATTTCACTGAAACTTGATGAGTAAATAGTTTACTTGTTATCTTAAAATGTAAGCTACATTCTGTTCGAAATTATTACGATGTTCGCAAACTTTTTAACACAAACCTGATACGGTTGAATTAAAACGCACTTTCTTGTCGAGCGCCAGGCCATCCATTGTAGATACAATTGAATAACAATGGAACGAGACGTACGACACGTATACAATTCTACCTATAAACAAGCTCCCTATAACAGGATGTCTATCGTTTATATATTGCATAAGTTTTTTTTTGAAGATTATTCATTTATTGCGCAAAAAACATTAATCCTTACGATTTTGTATTAACACAACGATTATTCAAGGACTGCCTCGGTGGTCGAGTGGAGGCAAGCGCGATTGCCGATCGGGAGGTCCTGGGTTCAAATCCCGGGTCGGGTACTATTATTAATACATTTTTTTAATTTTGAATTTTTATTAGTGGCTTAGAGTTTGGAATTTTACCCGGTGTATGACAACTGGCTCACCACCTAAAACGTAGCTGTAAACGTAACTGGTCAAACCTGGGAGTGTACAGCACTCCTTTGCCCGCCCCTTCGGGGATGACAGGCGTGATGTTGGGTTCGATTATTCAATAGAAATAAAATTTCCACTTTGTGTGTTTCTGTAAGTCAAATGATTTTGGAGGTAAAACAAATTATGATTTTATATGATTACGTCGGACTCCTTAAAGGACAGGCAGAGAGCATCGAGTGACAAATGTCTCTATCCTTACAAGCGCGACGTGGTTCTTTAACATTCATTAATATCTCTATGCAGCATCGCCGACTCGCCGATCTGTCGATACTTACTTTATACATCATGCCTTTTTTTCATAATAATCGTCTATTAATTGGCTGCTGGCCAGTTATTATTTTGCATGTTATGCAAACTAAATGCATATTACATTTAGTAATGTCTGTAGGAAGTCATAACGGCACGTTTAGGTGTGGGTTCCCAGGAGTGGCAGTGTGTGATGGTATCCGATTTAATTTAATTTAATCGATTAATTTTGGTTTACAAAAGCACGTCAATTTTCAACCCAGACGATTGAAACCAAAGTCACAGCTTCACCCGCTGTCAATAATCGTAAGAGAAGGACTATAAAACTTTTCGGTCTATAACATTATTCCATAACGCGCCATATCTGCAAAGGTGATGAGCCAGCTGGGTAAATTGGCTGTAATGCAACGCTGTAATATCTATTCATAAATCGGCGAACAATAATGGGAATAACAAAAAACCGTGACAAAAAAAACACGCATTACGATAAACGTACAAATCATAAATCAACAATATTGTTTGGTCGTGTATTGCAATGTGATACAATTAAAATCGGCGTTAATTGTATGTACGTATGTATGTATGTATGTATGTATGTATGTATGTATGTTCGGTGCTACAAGGATCATACGATACGTGACAAAAGTTGTCGACATTTTCAAGCAAATATTATTGTTATACAGGTGACGATATCTTTTCGCAAGCTATGTTCTTGTAGCAATAAAAAATCAAATACAACACGCAGAAATCAACTTGGCACGTACGAGAACTTTGCTTCCTCTCCCTGCATTTGACTCCACCTACCGATTCGTAAAATACGGACCTTAATTTAGCTTTTTTAATCTAAAACTATGATTAAATTTGTATTCACATGAACCCTGTCAATGAAAATACGGTTAATATTATGAATGATTGTACTATGGTTGAATATTATGTTATTACCATTAATAGTAAAATTTGTTATAAATAGTAAAACTTGCAATGTCAAATTTTTAAACGACGTGACGTCAAAGTTAAAGATAAATACCACTGGTTCGAAAATAAGTTACATGTCACCAAAACTAACCTGAAATGAAATTATAAATTATTTTCATTAGAAAACTGTTATAAGGAACTGGTTTTTGTACAATTGGTAACAAATCGAAATAATAGTCATCATCATCATCCCACTTTGGTTGTCTACTGCTGGACATAGGTCTCCCCCAATCGTATCGTAGTAACAGTAGTATTAGTTATTTCGTGATGAGAGGGAAGTCGCCCGCTGCCACTTTTTATGGTAGTACAGTAGCGTGTTTCGTTAAAATGCGACCACATTACTATTTTTGGTCTTTAGTCGTATTTATTTCGCGACACTAGCAATGCAAACGCGTGCTACGCAGGCGAAGGCGTACGACGCGCGTCAGTGTCGCGACCATGACGCGTTCGTCGCGCGACTTAATCGCCACAAAAAGTTGTCGTGGGGAGCTCTCATAATGAGGGGCCTAGATAACTTCTGCGAATTATATGTATCGAGTTCCCCGAATATGAGGTATTATTATATCTGTTTCATTTGCATACAAATCCCGTTCTTACGTTCCGGCGTAAAACAGAACGGCCGCGCATATATGGGTAGTTACGAGTCAGGTCTAATTATAAAATAACGACGCATAAGATCCATAAATTAAATTAGCCGCATGCAAAGTCAGGCGAGCAGCGGATGGCGTGCCGCCACAGACGTCTATTTGACTTCGATCACTTCTTTGTTATAAACCTATTATACATTCTTTTGTTTGAATTTCAGCTGCTTGTTCAGGTTTTCAAACAACTATACAATATAAATTCAAAACAGTATTGTATTTAAGTAACGCCATAATACTATGATGTTGGTCGGGCGAAGACACTAATGATGAAAGTAATATTAGGTAAATTATATTAACGTAATAATTTTATTAATGACACGTGACAGTAAAGTTCTGTAAGTTCCGTCCCCGTTATGTTATTTGCTAATTGTGATGTTAGTTTATGGACCTAAGCAAAAGTTAACAGGATATTTAATAGCAAGAAATATAAGGTTTATAATATAGCATTTGCCTTACAGGTTTAACGGTGGGTATAGTGTTACTATTAACACTTATCGCAGCAACAACACCGCAGCGACCGACGCCATCCTGTGCTTGTCCCAGCATTTACAATCCGGTGTGCGGAACGGGCAATGTGACTCACTCAAACGAATGCATTTTCAATTGCACTAATGTAATTCGACCTAACATTAGAATCGCAACCACAGAAGAATGCCTCTCGTCATGTATGTGTAATGATATTTACCAGCCGATTTGTGGAGACGATGGCAAAACATATGGGAACGACTGTGAATTACGTTGCGATAATAAGGAACGAGCAAGGAATGGACTACCTCCTATAAACAAAACGAGCAACGGCGAGTGCCACGTGGCTTGCATATGTCCCTTCATCTTACTGCCTGTATGCGGTTCAGACAACGTCACTTATTCCAATGAATGCATTCTAAATTGCACCAGTGCTGACAACGTGCGGAAAAACCTACCCCCGATTACTAAAGTAAGTGATGGCGAATGCGATGACGGTTGCGTATGTATTACACTCTATAAACCCGTATGTGGAGAAGATGGCATTACTTATGGTAATGACTGCGAGCTAGGATGCAAGAATAAAGAAAGAGCACGAAATGGTTTGTCCCCTATTAACAAAAAAGGCGATGGAGAGTGTCCCACCGGCTGCTTCTGTCCAGCGGTATACCAACCTGTCTGCGGAGACGACGGTAAAACCTATTCTAGTCGCTGTCAACTTGGCTGCGTCAACAAAATCAGAGCCAACAACTGTCAACCGCTTATAAATGTCACCAGCGACGGCGAGTGCCCGGAATCTTGCACTTGCACCAGAGAGTACAAACCTGTTTGCGGAAGTGACGGACAAACGTATTCCAACGAATGTATATTTAATTGCAAAAGCCGAGAAAGCGTAAGAAAAGGACTTACAGCCCTGGGCAAAACCAGTGACGGAAAATGTAGCTCGCAATAATTATTATTCCTTTAATCCTGCCCGCATGCACCGTATTAACTCGTACGAGATGTTATACTTTCTATAATGTGCCGTTATGCAAACAAGTACCTGCATAAGCAGGCAATTAATTTAAGAATATTTATGAAAAATAATTGAACATGTTCTGTTGACTGCTTCTGTCGTTGTAACATTTTCTCAGTTTATAGTGGCAAGCGGGTTGCTTATTAAGGCATTTTTTTAATCATAAATGTGAACGATTTCGAAGCTCAAGGTAGCCGTCCCTTATGTACAATACTATATATCGCATACTTTTATCCAGCTGATAGTGAATCTACAATAGAAGCGATACAATAACAGTCAAAGTCTGAACGTCTTAACACAGTTTTCCAATAGCGAGTGATTAGTTTTATTCGTTTTGGAACATCCCTATTCATTCAAACGCTACTGAATTAATTTCTTGTTTTACTGCTGTAATTTTAATATATCTGTTATCAATATTTTTAATAAAAGTGGTTTATTGTTCCACTGCTTTTGCAATATAAGAACACCTATACTTAAATCTATCTCCATATAAATTAAAGAAATTAAGATTTATCCGATTTCTGAATATTATTCATTGGTATGTTATGTTGTTCTCCTTCGCTGTAAATATTTTTCAAATTAAAACACATTGATTGTAATTGTTGAAATCTGCACACCTTAAATTTCTTTACAATGTTCTTGTGTGAAATTTGCAACTCTGCAATTGGCGAGCGTGGCAAACTATGGCATTAAAATGTTCACTGCTGATCCAACTTTAGAAATCTTCCAGCTAGTGCGGTTGAGGTCGAATCATCCCAAACCTAAAGTCTTTTTCAATGCGGTTGAGGCTTTCACTGTCTCAAGTGTCAATGGCCTCATAAACGTGTAATAATGTAATCAAGAACGCAAAAAAAGCTTTGTGCTAAGATCACTGATTTATAAATGTTTTGACGAAACCTACTTTCTTCCAGCGTTCAAACCCTTGGTTTAAGAGAAAACACCTAAAGTATTTTTAGGACCCTTTCAGACCTCAAAACGTGCTAGATTGAGGTTGAATGAGTGAATTTATCTGCTGTAATATCACATAAAGAAATCTACCTGAAAGTCTACCTGAGGCTGTGAAAATGCCACTATGAGACGCCACTCTACTTGTTACAGTGGAGAGGTAAAAATGTTGACGATGATGATTGTTAACATTAAAATAACAATCGTTTTATTAAGTTTTAATTGCGGACTGTTTGACCGTGACCGCTTCTAAATGAAAGCGAGCACATGGCCCAAAATAGAGCAGATTGGCCTCAAACACGCATAATATTCGGCTAATCGCGATTGTCTGCAACTTCATACAAATGTTTAATAACTGCTGAGCGCCAAAATCGGATTACTGACATTGAAATAGGGCTAAAAAAATGAGTTCATAAAAGCTAAACATTAATCGTTAAGGTCCGTTTTAAATTAATATCAATATTACGAATAACATATTTAATCAATCGCCCGGTTCGTTATGCCGGGCGAAGGATTATTGAGTTTTTTCTAAATTAAAATTTCCCTTTGCTTCAGAATCCGCAATTGTTTCCATTGTATGGTACCTATTCCACAGTACGTATAACATAATTGGTAAAAAATTATAGTACAACACTCCGCCGCCGAGCCCTTCCAGAATATACAGACGTGACGCTATTTTAATGTAAAAAGATTATCATACCAGGTCCCTTATGAGGGAGGCAAATAGTACACAGTTCTAAATACCTGTAACCTTACAGACCTGAAGAGTTTTATCTACATTAATCATTGTCTTTAAACACACAAGCCGATTTCGATGACTTATTACTCCCGAATCAACCTATATGGTTAAGATTGACGAATCTTAATTACCCCCAGCAGCTGTATCCATCAACATTCGCATACAATATCGTAATATAATATGTAACATTAATGTGCTAACTCATACCCAAATACCACACTTGTTCGTTAAAGCCACAGTCACGTTATAATATGACTCCAAAATTGTTGATAAACACACCACAAAAATAAAAATGTGAATGAATTTTCTTAAACGAGATTAAATTTTCGAGTAGGTAGATACTAATAGTGAACACTTTCATTGTTAAGCTGAACCAGTCAATTACTCATTGACATTTCGTTTTCATTATCGCTAATCAAACGAGATGGCATAAAGTAGAAAATAAATTTAAAATTGGCGCAGCCATCTGAAGAGCGGCTCAAACCGGAATAATTTTCTGATTGGTGGAAACGTTGTCCTCGTTTTGTACAACATAACCATGTTAAATGAAGTCTTTTTGACCGATAAAAGTGCCCCTGAACTCATATTTAACAAGTATACTGTAATATAATATAATATTACAGTGTAGTTTTTTTCTCTAGTACCTATACCTAAATCATTTCTTATTATACTTTTATTCTGATCCAGACAATGCATTAATTTTAAAAGACATACACTTTTATATGACAAAAGGTAATGAAGAATATCTTGATGAATGTTCTACTTTAGTTATCAAATTGTTCCTGAACATTATCATTTTCATGTAAATGTTCTTAGTTAAATTAAACTGGAACTCATTAAACAACCTGAACTTAGTATAAAATAAAACACTAACGGAAGAGAAAGCGTTAATCGTGAACTGTTGCAAGACAACTCAGAGTTAAGTATGAAGACTATAATAGGTTCGTATTTACATCCGGTAGGTGTACGTTTATTTCATCTATCCACAAATATTGTTATTATCATCATCATCATCATCATCAGCCTACTCTCGTCCACTGCTGGACATAGGCCTCACCAATGGCACGCCACTGAGCT
>DWME01006055.1:0-14120 GCA_018244795.1 Parelbella ahira ahira | reverse complement strand
GAACCTGGATTCCATTTCCGGGTCGGGTACCTACTATTGGAATTTCTAACTTGGCTTTTCTGATAGAAACTTCTAGTAGTGACTCGGAGTCTAGATCGGTGCCCGATATCATACATTAAGCCTATTGCCATAACACCACCTTACCACCTATTCCATGTAACGTAACGGGTGAAACATGGGAGTGTACTACAGTCCTCTGCCTACCCTTTCAGGGATTACAGGCGTGATATCACGTTATACCAATAACAGTTTATGAAAAGGAGTCTTGTAGCGGAAATGTTATATTATAATCTGTAACCAACTTTCGTTAGACGTGTACGAACTCATCAAAACTTTTTAAGTAGCCTTAAGAATTTCAGCAGGCGACCGCATTCCTGCTTATTACAGTACACTTCGGTCCGGGTTCCAACTTGACGAGTTAAATTTATCTTTTTTATACAACGTTACATATATAAAGTCATATAAAACAAACTTACTGGTAAGCAATATGAAAACTGTCTTGAAGATGCGGGTAGATCATTTTATAGTGGACATCATCATCATAATTGGCCTATTTCAGTCCACTGCTGGACATAGGCCTCACCCAATGAGCGCCATTGAGTACCGTCCTCGGCTTGGACATGCGATGAAAAATATTCACCATTGTTCATAGACAATTGGTGTCTGCGTCTGCTTCGTCATTCTTATACATATATAACATAATCAATATTACGTAATCATCGTTGTAATATTCATCTCGACACAATTGACTCGTATCTTCGCTCCAAATTACTAGCCGAAGTCATCCCAACAATATCGGATGTTGGTCCAAGGGACGCGAACAGACGGACAAACAGAAATATTCATTGCATTAAAGTAAATTATTTTATTATTGAATATCTCGTATGTAGGTACATGTCAATTGTGTATTGACTTATTTCAGATATGATTATTCAAGATACTCCATGTAGTTTATGACCTACCTCCAGTGGCTCTCAGCGAGATCGCGATGAAGGCTGAATGGAATAAATCATCATCATCATGAGCCTATTTCAGTCCACTGCTAGACATAGGCCTCCCCAATAGAACGCCACTGAGCTCGATCTTCAGCTCTTCGCATCCAAATGTTGCCAGCCACTTGGCGATTAATAAATAATTTATATTTTTTTTTCCAAAACATTTTTGAACAAATTACCTGTTTTTAGCGTTTACAAATTCTATCAATCATAACCTAATTTCATCATCATCACATTAGCCTTTATCGTTCCACTCCTGGATGTAGGCTTTGCCCAACGGGTGCCACAACACCTGATCCTCCGTGAACCTCACCCAGCCGCTACCATCTGCCTTTTTTTAATAACCTACTGTATTGATGGATATTTTACTTATCACTTAAAATCTCTATAGTGTTTGTAAAATAAAAAAAAAACATTTTGCATTACTAAGTTTGTTATTGTGCAGTGCTTTTCTCTTAAAGAGGCCTATAAAATATTGATTAAGGAAGGCTTGTGATGTTGATGATCGTAAATTTATTTGTACATTCGTTTTTAATTTTCCCAAAAACGCAGCAGTTATATTTTTCAACTTGGACAACACAGCGTACATCACGCGTCGTCTCGTGTCTTCCAATTATTGACAGAGATACAGTTTACGTCGCTGTGCCTACAAATCGAACGTGTACTACATCGTACATGAATAATAAATTATTACTCAGTAACGAAGCGTTCGTACAACTGAAATTCATGTTTCGGGGCTTGTCGGTCAGAGTTACTACGAGTACTTGCAATTTTATGCGTAGTCTGCTACGATATGGCGTGTCCGTGCGTCAAAAAGCATTTTAATTCAAGTTAAAATTTTATTAAAAAAAATATACAAGTTTAAGAGTTAGGCACTTAACCGTTTCCTAACTGGTCCTGCTTAAAGCCTTAAGTGGTTCTCAGCTGCGAACGGAAGTTGCTTTAACCTCTTGCCCGATAGAGACAGGTCAGGCGCATTTTGCTCACAATATTCCCTTTTAAAATTGGAGATTCCACGAAACAAATAAAACAGTATGATCACGCTTAAACGTGCCTACTTTCCTGAAAATATGGCTGTTTACACTGTCGCCAACGATATTGTGAGCCCGCACGTGTATTTGCGGCAAGGATCATTTTGCCTGAATATGTTTGTGCCTAAAACAATAGGTACAGAGCGGACGCCTATTGTTTTAGGTTATGTTCTTTGAAAACAGTAAAGCAGTGTACCTACATAAAGGTATGAGTACATGTAGGTATACATAAAGGTGTTGACACATAAAGCTGTAGATACAATGGTATCGTTATAACGATGCAGAGATGTCGCGGCGGAGAAAGAGATCGTGTTACAAAGGTTACTTACGTCATGGCAACGAAAAAAATACATTCGTTATGCTGTAAATCTTACTTCATTTTAAGTAAAAATGATGTTGTAAAATGTGAATCTACAGAAGACAGAAATAAGAATACGATGGTAGCGTTAAAGCATAAAGCATTGACCTCGGACTGTCGCGAATTGTACTGTAAAAGATTTTCTTGCATATTTTCTTTGACATTCCTTGAGTACTTATATATAGAATGAGTTTTGTTTTGTTTTATTTCTACTTGGGAGTCTTATTAGCTTTTTTTATTAATACAATATTTAATGAACCGTGATTTTATTAATAGCATTCCATTTTCAAATATATTAACAGATATATTTATACTCCAATAAGCACAAAATTGTTAACAAATTAAATTATACTTGTGTTATAACCTTATTTTAACAAATAAATGCCACTAACATTTTATAAAGTCCCTTTTCTAATTATGGCAGTGGTCAAATTTAATTTTAGAAGTACTGTTACTAAAATGGCATATAATTACATACAAAACATATTTTAATATGAACTCTATCTTTTTTTATATACTCGATAGGCTAGCTTTTGGCTACACTCTTGCCTGATGGAAAGCAACGATGTGGTCTATGAAGTAGCAAGCTTGCCTAGTATATACCTACCTATAATTGCTTTCTTGGTCAAGTGGTCGCAAGCGCGACTAGCGATTGAATGATTCTGGGTTCGATACTCGAGCATTTTTTAATTTTGTAGTTTCTAGTTCTGGCTCGGAGTTAGGATCTATGCCCAGTGAAATAAACTCACAACCTATTCTATAGTGGGACGTGAACGTAACTGTTAAAACGTGTGAGTGTACTACACTCCCCTACTTACCCCTTTATTAATATATATGTAATAGAATATCTAAAAGAAAATGCATTTGCCGTGTTGTCATATAAAACATGTGCCACGCCGATCTCAGACGTATTAGAAAAAACGTCTGTTTATCGAAACTTAACTACAATCATAAAGCAAAGAACGACTCGGCCATTTCATCTTTGTCTCGCCGCAAAATTACTTTTACGAACGTGACGGATGGAGCCATTGTAAACTTTATTATTGTGTTTTTCACCAGCGGTCCAATCTTCATACAAGGTAAGCTCTGGTTACCATGGTTACGAGTGTAGTGGGATCATTTATCATATTGTATGGACTTGCATCGACAGCCCATTATTTCGGTCACGCTATACGTTTAAGGCTCAGAAGACTCTAGTAAGAATTTCGTGAACAATCTTCAGATTTCGTCAGCTGAGTTTGTGAATTGTTCTCCTTCTGAGAGAAGATTCGCGCCCAATAATAGAAGAATAAAAGGTTTGATGATGATGACGTGTACTAAACCACAGTGATGCAGAGTTTCAATATTATTGTTAGAGTCATTGAATTATCATTAGTTCGAATGAGTCCACTGTTGGATGTAGGTTCCCCTGGATGATTGACCCTTCTACTTATCTTGCCTTGTTCAACTTCTGCTTCCACCTTCGTAGATTGTCTCTTTGCCTGCTCTCAACGTAAGTAAAGTAAGGAAACTGTATTTTTTTAAATTATTTTTATTGTCATTGGTATACAAAATTGGGTTTGTCACTTTATAACAATCATAAATTGGTATGCGTTACTTTATAAAAATGCTATAAATAGTAATAGTAGCACTTAAAGGATATAATAACGAACAATATCCGAATTATGTTTACAATTATTAGCAATTATCTTAAAACAGAAATATGCATTCGTCGGGTGCGTTAATGGCACTCCAGCGACACCTTCAGGAAAGCCTTTTTACAAGAAAAACAAAACAATTTATTCTGAACACACATTAAACCCCAAACGTCTTAACTCTCGTTCGTTCGCTGAAAATGTTACCCGTGGTCGTAAAAAATGAACGATATCATAACACCTAAGTGAAGAATGAACGGAATGAATTCTAAATGAACGTAGGTCGTATCCCTCTGGTCACATCAGTTTATGTTGAATATATCATTAAAATATTCTTAATTGGAACATTTCAATGCAATACATGAAGAATAGTAGTGTATTTTTTGACCGCAACATAAATTACCATTTTGATCGTAATTAAAATCGAAACCAATCATCTAAGACAGTGACATCATTAAGTCTAAAAAAGTATGTAATCCTGCTTTAAATTATTTAATGAAAGTGTAAGGAATATAATGAAATTGGTATATATTCTTTATTGGCACTTCTAACATGCAGAAGTTTACTTTTGGGAATAAATACATTTTCCGAAACAATCCATCAAAGCGCCACCAACTTTTACTGACAGTGATGTATGAACTTATTTAATCATCCGTAACCATTTACCTGACAAGACAGCAACTAAAAAAGCAAGAAAGTATCTTGTCTCTTATTAGTTTACTGAAGAACCCACAACATACTTTTCTTAGATTAAATTGTACTGTGGCTTAACCAAAACAATTGACAAGTTACTACATAAAATTAATACCTATTACTTGACATTTTATTCCTTCAGGAATGTAGTAGGTATGAAAGGAAGTAGGCAATTCTATTTTGTATAGACTACATACGAACATATTTAATTTTCGTCATTCCAGACCAGAAATATGCAAAATCGTTGAACAATGTAAATTCAAGATTCAAGCGAATATCGCCTGTACTATATATAATTTTCCGTACGTGCTATTGTAATTTAATGCGCGATACCTATCATTGGGGATGCTGGAGATACTTCTGAAAGAGATAAATGTTCGCGATGCGTATTCAGCGAGTGTCTGTTTTCGGTGATAAAATTTAACGCAGAAGGGATATTTCTTTGACGTCTCAATTTAAAAAAAATCATATATTATTGGAATTGTTATAGTAGAAGAAGCTGATTGAAGCAGATTCGCTCTGGAAGCTTTGAGATATTTAGGACTTGATTGATGTTCTCTGTCTATGCCATAAGGGACTTGGTGCTATACAAAAAAACTTGATTATGATATTTAAAAAATCAATCAGATGTTACATGTGCACTATATACACTTGATAAGCGATGCTGACCGTTTACCATTAATTGATAAGCCTGTTTGCTTATGAGGCTAAATATATACTTACATAAAAATACAATTTTGCATCTAATTTTAAATCGGACAGAGCGCCACTTTACATTGGAATGCCACGTGTGCCAATATATTAAGCAAGCCCAGTTGATTTAAACACTAATCGATTCAATGTCGTTCTAAATAAGTAGGTACTTCGGATTTATAGCACATACCTATAGGTATGTAATATATAGAGCGAGCGTTTATATATTCATGTAACATGCCTATTGAGTTGATATACCTAAGGTAATATCATTACATTAGGTAGGTACTCAGTAAAGCATAAAATATAAACTATGGCATGTTATATGCAATTGATATTTTGTGCTTTATTGACGATATTATATGCTTTGATTTAATTTTTACGATATTATATGCTTTGATTTAATACTATTTATAGCGTAAAAATAGAATTTGTAAAGGTCGCTCTCGAGCCTTGTACAAGCGTACATTACAAAGCGAGTCTTACACAAATCGTATTATCTCGCCGGGCCTGCGTGTTTACACAAAATTAATTAACACGAGACGAATCACGTGCGGCGCGAACACCCTTGTCACGGCGCGACAGCTCTCAGCGTGGATCAACACTCTCCACGGGAAATTAAAAAGGAATGTTTTTAAACTTCCCAAATGAAAACGACATTACGACATTATCATCACTTATTTAATTTTTTTTATTTCTAACTTAGATTTTCTAGTAATGGCTCGGAGTCTGTATGTGTGCCCGGCATGGCAATCGGCTCAAAAATGCTCGACTTGTGAAGCGTGCGAGGTTATTACACTTCTTTGCCTACGAGGATTACAGGCGTGATGGTATTTTTTAATGCATCGGGCCAGATCCCTTGTGGGATAGACAGAAAGCAACGAATTCCAATTATCTTTATGAATTTAAATATGAAACTGTAAGGCGTATTTAAAGCTTGTATACAAAGTGTTATGTTATGGAATGTAAGTTATCGTACACTAAGTGTAATTAAATGTATAATTAAAGTCTTCGTCCCGAGCTCTGTGAAAACGGCGGTAGCCCATGAAGAAGGTCTTTATTTAGGTCCGACTCTAGTCGAGGAATCCAGAAAACATACGTGAGCTAGACAAGTACATAAAATGTAATCAAAAGATAAAATTGAATTATAAATCAAAAACAACAACTATATACGAGAATGCATAAATGTCATAAATTTTCATATATTTTTGTCAAATACGAACTATGTAATTTAAATTAATTAAATTAATTAACTAACTAAAAAATGAAACTAAATAATGAAACCTAATTAATGAAGCCAAAATGTAAAACGATGCGTTGATTCAACATCAATATTTTCGTTGTTCCACGTTTGGACACATGTCTCCTCTCAGACTGTGAAGGGTTAAGGTAATACCCTGATTTATTAGTCAAGTGCGGGTTGGCAGACTTAACACGCTTTAGAGAAGATTATGGAACATTCCAGGATGCTTAAGATATACGTTCTCATTCACCGTTGCAACACGTAAACTTTAAAAAGCAATCTTTTGTGGTGCGTGCCAGGATTAAAACCCAGGGCACCCAGTATGGAAGACGGAATTCTAAATCACTGCAAAAATAGCACTGATAAGATGAAACAATCTAACTCCTCTGCGATCTGAAACCAATAATCTGTGTACACACTTCATCTCCGTGACATGTGATGTGTGTCGCAGCAAAATGAAAATTAAATTGCTGGATAATTGACAGGAGAGTCTTCATTTGGACGCCTTTGAACTTAGCGCCATAAGTCGCGAAAGTTAGACTGTGTACAGATATTAAAGATGCAACATTAAATACGATTCTCCACTGTTTAATATATTTTTTTTTATATTTAGCCTAGCAAATAGGGAGACGGGTCACCTGCTGGTAAGTGGTCACCATCATCTATGGACACTTGCAATACCTGAGGAGTGGCCAATACTTTGCTGGCTTTGAAGGAGAGGTCTCTTTGCGCTTTTCTTCAAGAACCCCATGTCATAATGCTCCGAAAACATCTCGGATGGAAACTCACTCAATATAATAGGACTCTTTCTCTTACGAATCTCTAAATAGATTCTCTCTCCACTTCGGTGTCACACTACAACAGCTCTCTTTCTCGACTCTTTGTATATAATTTGAAACAAATATGCCAGTAGATAGAGCACTCGTATTTCGTACAAAGTAGACACCAATTAACGATGTTCGAAGAGAATAACAAATGTTTGAAAGGCAAAATCCAATTAAAATTCTATTATTACATAAAACATTTCATGTACATGTTGTATTTATAGTTTATATTACAGGATAAATATTCAATATTAATAAAATTATAAAAACAGTATTGCAAAATGTAAAAAGCTCTTATAGGTTAGTGGTTGGTATTCAACGCCACACTACAGGGATATTGTAGTGGACTTGTTCACAACAGTGGAACGTCAAAAATGTTGATGACGATATTAAATCAAAAATTTACTTTTAATTCTGAGCTTATTTGGTATGGTCCAGAGCTTTTCCATTTTTATTGCGTTTCAAGACTGTTTACGCGCCTTTAGAATGACGGTAGGTACAGATAATATAATCAAGAAAAGTTAATTAGACTCCTAATTTATTACTTGGTAAATAAGAATTCTATAAACTAAAGCAAGCATTGATAAATACTTAGTCTAACAAATCCTAGCACGGACTACATTTCTAATGGTCTGAAGAAGGAACAATACTTACATTAATATATTTATATTGTTATCTATTATTATTTTAAACTACAAGCATTATTCGTTGATGTTTTCAGACGTAATAATGATAATATAATAATTTCTAAAATCACAAAACTTTATAATTTAAACTTAATCTTAAACGTGCAGTACAACTGACAGAATGACATTTACAAATAAAATCTTTAAATCAAATGCTAAAACAATTTCAACTCATACGTTTAGTCAAACAACAGCATCTAAATTAATTTAATTACTGCATAATTGACAGAAACCGTACACAACGACATGTATAAAAGTGACTACAATTTATCTGCACTTTCGAGAAGATGGTTCATTATTGTGTACACACAAGAAATTGCAATTGAAAAGATTTATACCGTATGTGTCAATTAAAGTCAGCTTCGAGAAGAGTGTAGTACATTGATACTTTTCAACAATTAATTTTACGTCCCGTCATGGATTAGAGAGTGAACCTACTGCCATACACCGGACACAAATCTAGAATTACGGGGTTAGCACTTAGCAGGCAGTAACAATGCCACATATGTCTCCGTACAGACCTGTCATGCTTCCACTACATGAAAATCAGAGAGATATTCTTACACTTTAATTTAGCATTAAGTACTTAATTTTACGCACGATATTACTACATGGAAGTGTATAGGAACGTAAGTAAATTATGGCACCCGAAGGATATATTGCCCGTGTTATGGTAGCACGTTATCACGCGAATTAATATTCCCGATAACCATTACTGTGTGCTGCTCAGGAATTAATGTTTGCCCACAACGATTTAACTGTTTACGATTAATTAATTCGATGTAAACATCTTATCGGGTCCATTACAATTACATTGTTAGCTGTGTAAATCTTTTCTATCAAATGGAAGTGTAAGTTTCACTTCGTGTAAATTTTATGGCAAAATTTTGCACAAGTAAGTATCTTTTGTGCCTAGAATTACCTATTTATATAATTACATAGAGGGTTTTTGAGGACATGTATAGATACATTAGAGAGACCTATGTCGAGCAGTGGACGGAAGTAAGCTGATGGTGATGATGATGACGATGATAATTACATAGCGTTTAAATTATCCCATTCGATATTTTTGAAACGTTCATAAATGATGTTATTTCGTCCTGTTACCTTCGAATATAATAGATGCAAATGATTTTTGATACAAGAGATACTAAACTGTTATATCGTCTAGCAAATCGATCGCATTGTTTATGAATTAATCACTCTACGTACAGTTACCGGTTATTGTCCGAGAATAATTGATTTTCAGCTAAGCTCCTTGAAGTACTAATCTCCAGTGTAGAGGAAGTCCTGAATTTGTTTGCAGACTAAGCTCAGCTTATAAGCTTTGACGTAATTTTTTGTTTCATTTTAGTGATCATTTTTTACTAGCATAAATATCGTGATATAAAAGAAACGGAAAAACTAAAATTCATCATAGGCTCACTACCTATTCCATGGGACTTAAACGTAACGTGGTTAAACGTGGGAATATACGATGCTTCTCTGCCTACAACTTCGGGGAAGACAGGCGTGATGTTACGTATAATTTTTTATTCATTTATGATGAAGCTTTTTATATTTTTATTATGGTTATGTTTATAACTACTTAGGTTTAAGTATTATAACAAATCGTCAAGTAGTTTCTGCGTTGTGCTAACAAAAGAACTTTTATTGGAACACATACTAACTAGCATCACTCCTACTAATATGAGAATCTATATTCTTGTAGGCCTGTTCAAGGTCGATTGCAGTTGTCTATGGCGGGAACAGCGTGACTCTTGCTAGCTCGTTAGCTACCCTGTCCCTTAAAAAAGGTATTTTTTTTGCACCGTTTCATCACATTTCTGAGCAGTGTAGTTGCTACACATCTAATATAAGTAAAACTAGTAAAGAATTTATATAATATTTATTAATACGGTGTTAGGACAAACATATTTTTTAATGCTTTTATGTTTTATTACATATAAGTAAAAAGTTTTTAATTACTTTAGCGCTTGCAGTCTACAAACCCGGATTTTTTCCACGTGGCCAACGTAAACCCTCTAATTCCGAGGAACCATGTCTAAGGTGGAACGATAAAAGAGTGCTGATGATGATGACTTACGCGAAAGGATGTAGAGCAAGGATCCGCAGAAATGGCTAATGCACATCCGCGTCTCCACCATATTAATTAAAAGCACGGTGTTTGAAACCTCGACCTAATTACTATTTTATTATGAATATTGTATGTTCCTTCAAAGAAGACATGTCATTTTATCAAAATTCGTTCCAAGGGCGCGCTCCCCTTTTATATGATATGAACCTTGGACTTTAGAAATTTATCAAAAGATTCCGTTCAGTCATCTTTCCATTGAATTTTGGATGTTTCTGAATTCAATGGGCGAGCGTATGTTGAATGAGATTTAATATGGTACATATTATTTTTTTCTCACACTTAATATATGCGAGCGTGTTTAAATCACTGTTTTTTAATTAATCAACATCGTTCAACCATACAACTGATCTTCGATAACGCCAATATTTTGAATTACTTGCCGCACCAAAGGCAGAAAATTAAAGAACTTTCAATATAATACCAATATTTCAATATAATACTCGTCATAGTATAAAAATTTTTTCGAAATAAACAATGATATTTTCAAAAATCGATCAGCCCTTAGAACACATCTTATATGTAAAATATTTCGGTAATTATAAATCATTGTCAATAATCTAAGTCTATCATTTTGAATTTGGAAAATATTCTAAAGTGCCTCAAATTTGCGCAATTTATAAACGAACAGAGGTTTCAACCAATTTTGGCAAACCACTAATAACCCACAGCTGGCCACGGGTCTTCTCACAATCTTCCAGCCCATTACAGTTTCGAGAGTATTAAACAATCACTTCACTTCGTTACGCACCCCTCGCCCCATGTTACGCAGTGCCTAAGGATACCTTTACAAAATATTTAATATACCTAACGGTAACTCTAATTAAACAATACATATCAAACAACGCACTTCCGGAGCAAATTCGTAAGACAAATATACTGTATTTGCGAACACCCTACACAGACCTATTTCCACCTTCAACAAATAGAAAATTCCGCTCGAAGGCAATGAGCAGGGGACCTTGACAAAAGCGTATCCAATTTATTTACCACATATAATATATCAACTGCTCTGCACAAATTAATGACACTTTTAGGCAACTTTCTTTGAATACAGCTGGAGGGCGCCTGGGGATTTTTTTACTGCTCGCACCGAAAAAGACTGATTTTAACCTTTTGATTTTAAAAAGTTCTCTGACGTACTTTTAGAGACTAATGAAAATAAATGACATGAAGTATGTATAACTTGGACAAAAAATTTACAATGACATAATATGAGTATTATTTAAGTATAGTTAGATGATAAAAACAATACACTAAATTAATCAATACAAAATCTTTTAAGTACCTACGTACGAGCACATAATGCTCCGAAATCATAGACTCAAGTAGGTGAAGAAACTGTTAAAAGTATTAGTTTTAATGACGCCTTTTTTCATACATCTCCTGCATCACAAGATTAATACGAACAGTCACAGATTAAAACATAATTAGAAGAACAAGCAAAAATTTCGGGAGCTTGACATATAGCTGTGGGGCAAATTCCACTGATTTAGATGGAGGCTTTTAAATTTGGAACAGAGTAAGCAATCGGGATTTACAGGTACATTTTCATTGTTTACATTATGTGAATTTTGTAACACAGCCGCAATGGAAAACGTAGGAGGAAAAAAATGTTCGGGCTTTAGGAAGAGTAGAAACGCTCCTGGGTTTTAATTAGAATATAATGTTAATTTTGTTCAAAATATATTCGCTCTGTTAATACAAGATAGTACAACAGAGTATTTGTGAATTACTCGTTCATTCACCAGCCGCAAAGCGTCTTAAAAATACATAAAAATATTTCTGATATCAAGAAAGCTAGACGTTTTGACACTTTTGTCACATGAATATTATCTACATATGCGAAAATAAATCTCTCTATCCGTCTTTTTATATTAAGAACGTTGAACTGATTTCGAGCAAATTTGTTATGGACAAAAGCAGCCTAAAAAAGGGATTCATGGTAAACAGAAAACTGTCTTAAATTAACTACTGAAAGAGTCGCAACAAACTAACTGATAAAATTATTACATGAAATCTTACTGAGAATTAGTTTTTCACACTTATGAAGTTACTGGTAAAATCTAGTTTTTAATTAATTATGATAACTATCCAGCAGTTATCAAAATTCGACCGTAATCCATTAAATTTTGCGACTGAGCGCTATTGAGTTTCTCACGTCACAGATTATACCTCTATAAATCTTTATTCTGTGATACTGTTTGACCACAGACAATTAAATGTCTGATATATGTAGTATGACCGTAAACAATGAACATTTTGTTATAATATATTTGTAGCACAACAAACAAACGTTATAACTTTTTTCTCTACTCATTCTGTAGGTAAACTTCACTAAATCTAATGCATATGCTAAATCTACCACTTCAGAATGAATTCAATTTTGTTACAATTAATATGTAGAAATATGAATATGAGATCACATCAAAAATATCGTTAGCACAATATTATCGTTAATGCAAGTTCGCAATTAACCGATTCGAATATTGAAATCCATATTTCAAAAGCTATTCATATTACATCGCTTAATCAAACATTACGTAGACTTCATGAAAATGATTAGGTGCCATATATCAGGGGTCCATGCTCAATTGGTCCAGTACTTTTGATTTATGCAAACAGACGGAGGTCAGACACGCTGGGAACGGCTTTCCGTTCGATTCCGACCCTAATAAATCTCATTGGAGACAGGCGAGTCACTCAGTTTATATATTTGTTATTGGAATATTTTGCAGTGAGCTTAAACAAAAGATTTTCTATCAACCAGTTTTATCTTTAAATTTGATGAGTATTTAATAAACGTTACAGGATGTTAATTAAGTATCTCATATCATTGATATTAATGCGGTGAAGTTATGATATACCAAATCATCCCTCTTTTATACGATTGACATTCCAAAACCATAAGTCATTTGATGTTACATGACGCTATCCGCGAGTCAATTTCAATTAAATCCAAACTCAACAATGAAACAATAAAAGAAAATTTCTATAACTTCGTACAGCCAACTAAATTAGAAATACCTCAAATCTAAATTACAAAGTAAATTAAGTGAGAGCCACTTAGAAATATTACACGAATGAAAACAAATTTGAAGTAACAAGACTGTGGAAAGACGAGTGGTGGCAATTTATAAGAACGGTTAGAGCGACGCGTGCGTCGATATATGGCGCTTGTGGCAAAGACAAATCGATAATGTTCGACTTCGTCTGCGTTTCTGAGAATTTTCTGAAAAAAAGCGTAAGCATGAGAAGATTCTCTTTCAGTGTGTCCCTTTCGAGTTTTATTTTGTTTTGTACTCAATTCCTTATTGGATCTCATATTAATCAAATTCTTTTATTTATTGGAAAATCTGCACTCTGATACCGTCTGCATTTTAAAGTCACTTTAGTCACAAACAAGACAAAAGTTTTATTTTGGCTCTTTTAGATCTAGCTATTTTTACTGTGTTTATAACTGTATATGTTTTAAAATTTTCTATAAATTGGATATATCTTTTCATAACCGTCAGTATCAGTTAAAATCATTGCAACGGCAAAAATCCACTATTAAATAAATAACATAAATCCACTATTTTGTTTGTGTGCATTTCTATTTATAATCTGTCTTTTAAGTTTAGTTGCGCTGGGTAGATTAATTATCTTTACATTGTCTGTGGCGCATCAGTCTTTGCTCTCTTTTGTTCTTATCTCGTTAACGTTTCCGCGTAGAACACGGAAATACTTTTGCCCTCGCGCTCCGACGTTTTTGTTTCCAAAATTTTTATATTTTAGGTTGGTGTCTATTAGTGTCTAATCCTAATGAGAACTAGAATCTCATTAGGAT
>DWME01006054.1:0-14123 GCA_018244795.1 Parelbella ahira ahira | reverse complement strand
ATTAAGCGTGTTCAGCATTTCTCCATGTAAGGCGCGCGCTCATATTACTGTAGGTAGCGCGCCGCTACATAAGAATTCGAAGCGCAGATCAGAACCCCATACACAATCTTTTTCCTATTTCGCTACGACGGTAACTATACCATACTGAAAATAGTTGAGATACAAATAGACTCTAACGCGGGAGTGTACACTTCCCTGCCTAATCCTTCATCAAATTACTGGCGCGACGTTTCACGTTATAAAAATTTAAAAAACGATTAAGAAATCGAGCTACTGGTTACTTGAAAATACATTCGTGACTAAGGACTGGTACCATATATATGTATAGGTATAATTATGCAACAGTTAAAACATTCAATTGCCACCGTGTTGCGTACATTAGTCGTGTTTTGCCCGTCTGTTGGCTGAGAACGGGCTACGTTGAATGTTTCCTTAACTCTGATGACGGAGTGATTGGCCACGCTGCCAAAACCGAAACCATTAAGTTCGCATTCCACCGAGCATCGGGGGTTGTTTCCATAGGATGCCCATCTTGGGTTAGTAACACTTTACGTTCTTAGGTTATATACATTTTGGCATTTTGGAAAAATAGTTTACTGTTTCGCTGGTTAGGAATGTTAAGGGTCCGACGGTTTCATCAGCTAGTTATCTTATAGAGACGTATCCCATGATTTTCAATTGTTATATAACAAATAAGTCAAGTGATTCAAATTCTAAAAATTTGTCTTTCATTTTTGTGACGTTGACATTGACTTAATGAGGCACTTAGAATCTTATATTGATTCATAATTAGCCTCGTGATCCTGCTTTCTGTCCCTGTTATTACCTAGAAATTACTTTGGGGTTATAGACTCTTTATTGACTGAGTAACGTTTGCTAAAATTAACTACCTTAAAACCGTAAATTTTACTCAATATGATGTCAGTACATTTCCCCAAGAGGTAAGCAGAGGAGTATGGTATTCGTCCCACTAAATAAACGGCGAGCCTATTGTCATACGTCGTTCAAAAATCTGGACTTCGACTAACTAACACTTTCAAATTAGAATAACGAAAAGTTTAAATTTCAATAATTACTCGTATATCCCCATTTAGACAACGGGTCAAATAAATCCATATACATGAATATCAAATTTGTCGTATGAAATTCGTCAGTGGAGTCGGATTCTTCCAGAAAAAGAGAAGTGATCTGGGCCCGAGGTGCAAACAGGGCGGGCCCGTACTTTACTCCGCCACCTCGTTTCCAAAGTAGTGACAAATGGTAGCGGCATCTTTCATCTCCGCCACTTTTCCTCAGACGCACCATAGTAATATAAACCTTGCACCCAAAAATTTAAAGCTGCTATTCGCTTGTCACTTTATATGTTATTAACCAAATGATATTACAATAATGAAATTCGGAAATAATCGCAAATTCGCGAAAGTCTTACGGGCGGGCGAGACTTGCCTGAAATGTAAATGACAGTTACAAATACATTTTAAAGGTTGATATGAATAAAATAACCTGTACCTACCGGATTTATTTGCTACATTCTCTTTGTTAGTTTGATTTTTTTTTAATTATTTGACAGGTTTAACCGCGATTCTACCTGATGGAAAGTGCAAATGCGTCCTAAGATAGAGCACGCAACCTCAGGCAGAACCCATTCATCCTTAAACTTGTTATAATATTCAGCAAATAACAAACTAAATTTTAATAAGTCACGCGTAATAAAGTTAATTGCAAATCGCATTAAAGACACAGACACAATATTATCAGTATGATTAAACTATGTCAAAATTTTAAATCGGAACAAAATCTACAGGTACATTATTTACTTCTTGCTTCGATATCGTCACACAGTTCTTGTTGGTTTACACGGTTTGATTGACCCGGTTCTATTCCCGGGTCGGGTACTATTGGATTTTTTGACTTACATTTTAATAGAAATTTCTAGTGGTGGCTCGGCGTCCGGATCTGTGCACGGTGTATGGCCAAAGGTTCACCTTTTCCATTGTGGCACATAAACGTGACTGGTGAAACGTGGGAGTGTAAACTTTATTTTATGTCATATACATACTCATAAACATGTGCCCATATGTATACTTTTTACATCCAGAACGTAATGATACGCGCAACACAGTAGCATTGTGTAGTGCGATTATTGTAATAACGTTGCATTAAAATGATAGAGCGTCGTATTCGTTAATAGGCACTAATACGAGATAATTATACCGTAGGAAACTATTCACTTACTGGTAGGATGTCCATAAATAGCACCTTAGACAGCCTAATCCTAATTCAATAATAAACATCCAAGCCTAATGGCCATTGAACCAACTAGTCATTCTTTTCAAAATCCACAATTTTTTTGTTATTTTAAAATTTTATCAAATATGTAGTTCCAATGATACAACGAAGGGACAAGCAGAGCAGTACCTACAGTAGACTCTCACGATTCACCGGTTCTTATATAGGCACGTCGCAGGACAGAATAGAGGGTAAGTCCACTGCCTTACACCCTCAAATAAAATATAATTTTACAGCCACAAGCGTGGTCACTTCCCCGGCAGTAGTCGATGAAGATATAATACTAGATTGAATTAATAATGTGTGCGTGATACATCATTTTGTCGTACACTGCGATAACCACACGGTACCCGTGCGTCGCGTCTGGCAACATGCGATGTGTCTGCCCCGTGCTGCCGCTTGATAGGTCAATCGACAATACCTAGTATTCCGCTGTCTCATGTTCACTTTATCTCATTTGAGGTCTAATTGCGTGCTGTAGATTATTTTTTTTATATGCTATAGTTGTTTCGCAAATTACATATTGTTGTTGTAATTTAATAAATCATAATTACAAATGTTAGATACTATTCTAATTACTTTTTATAAGTTTTATAATTTATGGCAATAAACATTCCCATAAATTATAATAAATAAATTAATAATGACGTATGAACAATAAATTATCAATTATGAAAATGCATAAATATCGTAGATACCTCTGCGTTATGATCATTAATAATTGAAATTTCACAAGAAGTTAAAAATAATAAGAAAAATCTTAAGATCCTAATAAAAAATTAAAATTTATTTTATATCTAAGTTTAAATAAATAGTGATGTATCTTATAAAAAATTTAAATATTTTTACACTTAATATTGCTTTGTATCATTATGTAGCTTTATTGAATTAACAACAACTACAGTCTGACTCGGAGTCTAGATCTGTGCCCGGTGTATGGCAATAGACTCACCATCTATTTCATGGGACTTAAACGTAACTGGTGAAATGTGGGAGTGTACTACACTCCACTTTTCTTAGTTTTTATTCTTGGATAAATGTATTGGTTTTAATTTAGATATCCATGTATTCATTTCACCTGTCATATCGTATACTTATATTAGGACATAATATTGCTGAAAGATATAATCTTAGATGAATTTAAATATAAAGACCGGAACTACTGATTAACCAAATGATTTTAAGTTAAATAAAGGGACGAGTAGGTACTATAGGTTTATGTAAGGCCGCGAGGGCAACCCAAATATGGTCGAGAAAATAGTGTTTCAAGTGTTTTTATTATTATAATATTGCTATAATATAAAATAAAGATAGACATAGATACGTACATAGCTCCATACTTTGATATCTGCACTTATAATTTGCCTCAAAAGATCGCCCGGAAAACCAAGACAGGTGGAATGATACGACCTATAAAAAAAATATTTGAAAAGATTAATTGTAGGCTTTGGAACATTAGGGTAAAATAATAAAAAAAATATGTTCTTAATATTAAATCCCGTAATGTTTGAATGACTCAGTGATCTGGATGTGAGAATTAATCATTCGATGAACTGCTACAATTCAATATAAGTTCCGATTCCATGTACGGTAATACCGTACCAGTTTTATTTAAATTCAATTAAAATATTAATTGTTTTCAGCGATCCATTATTGTCTGTCACGGTACGTTCCAAGCGCGCTTTCGTTCATCAATCTCGTAAAAACAATAAGACCGAATAGTAACGTGAGCGCGGCAAATCGTTGCCGCGCGCCGCTTGAAAAATTTTTACTTTGCAATTATTCGATTACACACATAAAACAAGTAAATCGCAAGACGGACTCGCGCACGATCCATTAAACAATATTGTCTCTGACCAATCGAGCGCTCGGCGCACGGAACGCTCGAACGGAACGGAGCGCGTTACCGCCGCACCTCACGCGATTCCGATGTCACTATAAACGCAAATGGTTACCGAAACATTATTGCCCGATTGCACGACACCTATAGTACCAACAATAATTCGAAGCGTTAAGACCACTCGTTAAACGAAAGCACTGCGAACAAAGGCGCTCATTCCTCGTCTTTATTAATATGATTAATGACGCGACGCCGCGGCTCCTTTTTGAACTCACTTACTACAGTAATCGAGAAATAAATTAATTTTATTAGTAGTCCTTTCTAATAGAATACGACCGTTCAGTGCCGAAATCGCTTCCAAACGACTCGGCGTTCAGTTATTTTCTCGGTCTGTTCGTTTCTCTAATTTAAGAAATTGGGCGTTAAAACTGACCGATTACAATTTAAATTTACGACATCATGCATAGATAATAACGTATAAAAAGAAAATATCGACGGCCGATTATAGTATTTCACTAACAAGGTAAATTCCTGATATCACTTTAACAACTGCTAAATCGGACGGTCTAATCTTATGATATATGTATCTGGCATGTGTTTGATAAATAAGAAATCTCAAACGTTCGCTGCTACTGTATGAAATTAGTTTGATTTACTGCCAACCGCATTATCGTCGTCTTGTAGTTAGTAATTGTGAAATAATTAAAGCTGTAACAGTTCGCGGTAAAACAAATAGAGTTGGTGCGGACGTGTTACCCCTTCAAACACATTTTCTCATATTCTAAGCCGGCTGTGGTTACTGTGGGACGTTATGAACCGTGACGCGCGGTGATACGGCGCAGTTCGCGGCGCGCCGTAGATGCGATCTCGCCTCGGGCCGCGATCGTGGCCGAGATAATTAGAGACCGCAGCTCTGTGGGAGCCATAAAAACGGCAAATTGACCGGCGGGATAACCAGAAAGGCACAATGTGTTAGATAATAATTTCCAAATTACAGGTTACGTTGGTTCGCAAGCGAGACTGGACGCGCTTTTTTTCTCGGACGCCGGCCGAGGTGCTAAGGGTACACTAATTATTTATTATTTGGGTATCGAACGAAGATTTTAATGCAGCTGCTACCTGTATAAATATTTATTATTAAAAGTTCAATCGCCAATTCTGATGGACGCCAATTAAAACTGTTATAAAAGTTTATTATTCATGTTCCTAACTACGGAGCGTTTTTTAATAATCATTGGCCATTTAGTAGGCAATAGGTATCACCTGATGGTAGTGTGATTTGATTCGGAACACTTTAAAGGAAAAAGCTGATTTCGACAACAAAACGAACGAGTAATAACAAATCTATTCAAATCTCATCCCGATCTATAAAAATTTAGCAGATCCACAAATCCTATAATGAAAATTGAATTTACATCAAGTGTCTTGCTGCTAGTACTTTCCTTTAAGTTTAGTACGTAACGTAACATCACGCCTATATTCCCCGAAGGGCTAGGCAAAGGAGTGAAGTACGCTCCCACGCTTCACCTGTTACGTTCAGGTACCTACTTTCTACGGAATAGGTGGTGAGTATTATATTAATAATACAAAAATATATATATTCTTAGGCAAATATCACAGCAAGTCGTCCACATGAAAAATTTTATCTATTCAACACTAAATAACTTTTAGTGAGGATCTCATTACTGCGTAAGCCTTATTAATTTCTGTTTAATTTTAAAGCCTTTCACTTGTTACCATTGTTGTTAAAAAAACTTAAATTGCCCTTTCTGTGATCAGAATCCCTCAGAATATTCTCAGGAATTTAATTGTAACGGGGTATAGGTAATAAATTATTGGCCTAACTCAAAGATGTATTTTCGGGATAGTCTCGCTACTTAAAACTCAGAATCATTGTTCATGTAATCCCGGCATATAACTTAATAATTTATCTATTTACTCTTTATTGCACACCATAAGCAGTCATAACAAAGAGGGAACTTAATGCCCAGTGGCATTCTCCGCCAGTCAACCCTTGGAGAATAGAAACACATTAAAAAAAGGCAGATGCAAAACAAAATAGAAAACAAGACATGTACATAGGGTTATTTGGCACGCCGTGATCTCTGTCTACCGTGTAAGGGACCTGGAGTGATTATATGTATGTAAGATATACTCAAACACTGTAATACTCACGAAACATTCAATAGCGAAACTCTTTACGTTTTAAAGTGTTATAAAACGATTATGTCGTAGAAAAATAACAGACAGACAGTTTAACTTTCGCTTTGATTAAAATATGAATATTTATGCACCGACCGATTTGACGAAGTGTTATGTAGACACCGAAGTAGCCGATCGTGTTGTACGAATAGTTTAATTTAAATTTTTAATAACACACCTCTCCGTATTGACATGCATAATGCAATGTTACTGTTCGACAATTGGGGGTATAATGTGCGCATAATTACCAACATACGTGAATTAATTATACAATAAAGATCGTTACAGACGGAGCTATAATATGGATATATTATAGCAAAGGAACATATTACAATATGTTCTCTATAGCAATGAGAGATATAAAGCTAAATTATACGTCTCTTTCTTAAGTCAACAAAATATGTAAACAGATTCAGCTA
Organism: Parelbella ahira ahira; assembly: GCA_018244795.1. Lineage (NCBI taxonomy): Eukaryota > Metazoa > Arthropoda > Insecta > Lepidoptera > Hesperiidae > Parelbella > Parelbella ahira. Next base: position 7,373 of record DWME01006054.1, on the reverse strand, counting down.
TAGATATATATCACGGTAGAGCAAGTCATTATTACACCAATAATGACTCCAAATATATATATTACAGGTAGTAGATATAATGCATATGTTCTAATACATATAACGGAATATATTTTTTATGCAGAAATAGGCTCGCGTTTGGCTACAATCTCACCTTATGGAAAGCGAGATGCAGCTTAGGATGTAGCACGCTCGCCTAGAAAGTGCCTATTCACTCTTGTCTTGAATAATTCCAGGTTGTAAGAATCGGGGAAGATGGACGCCGGCAGAGAGTTTCACTCTTTGGCAGTTTGTAGCAGAAACGACTTAGCGAATCGCTTTGTCCTGCTTACATGATGTCCACGAGATGCGGATGGTAACTCGTGGTACGTCTAGACGTAATAATATTAATATATAAACTAATGCCTTTAACAAGCTTCGTCTGTGACGACTTTAAAGCGTACAGCGGCAACCCGAGGCGTTGATATTTGTTGATGTATAAATTCGTGACTTAATTACAATTAACAAAGGCGTATAATCAGTGTTCATGATTAATATTTTATTTACAATGTTATAATTGTAAATGACACGTTTCGATTTATTAAACCTTAGATAGTTACAACCCCTGCACGATAACTTGAAACCTGCGTGCTATTGTAGTAGTCCTTTCGGTGATTAACTGCTCATACACATTTGTCGTTTGGTACGCGCGTTTTTGAAGCACGTGTTTTAAGAACTTAACAAGTCCTATTTGGTATGCATAATATGCAAACGCTTGTAAATAAACGCGCTTTTAAATATGTATTGTATACCTTATACGACTTCTTCAGTTCTTGAAACGCGCGTTGTCTAAGTAAATATTTGCCCTATTTCAATTTATATAAAATTAAACTGTCACTATTCAAGTTTATTTCAAACGTTGTCAAGCAGGTCTCTTGTGGTTTTCCAGTATTACTGTTGGATTTCGAAAGTTGACAATTGAACAAAAGTATCAAGACTGGTCACACCTAGCTAACCTGAAGATTTAACCAACTGGTCAATTTGAAACAGCATCAGAAGTGCTAATCACTAAGATAATCCTTTGCTCGGAGAATTAAGGGAGAGGATTCCTTGTCAAGAGAATTCCAGACTTTTCTGCATCAGTGAAGTAAATTACGTAATTAAGTAGGTATAATTAGAGATTATTGATAAAGATTACATAGTTACGAGGATGATGTGGTATAAAAAGAAAGCGTTTATCCAGCAAAAGATTATTCACCGGTGGAAACTCAGAAACGTGGTAAAGTGTTGCCAATAAGCGGCCGTATCGCTAATTACAATCTCGTTCATCCACACGTCCTTAGTCTTATAAATATTCTTAATATACCCACTCAGGTCTTCAAATGATTTACTTAGGGCTTATACTCATACATCTTTCATTGCTTCACAAAGAGCGGATTTAATGCGAACGGCGGATAGTAATGAGTAGACTTAATCTTCATAATGTTTATAAATATGAAACTTAACATAATGTCTCGCCTATATGCTCCCGAAGGAGTAGGCAGAGGCGGTTAGTCTTACGAATAAAAAGGTTATACGTATGTATAACAATATGTATTAATGAAATCACGCCTGTATTATTTTGAAAGGGTAGGCAGAGAAGTGCAGTGCTCACACATGTTCCCAATTACGTTATAGGTATATGATGTGGAATGGGCAGTGAGCCTGTTGCAATGGAATAATGGAATATAATCACATACATACATACATTTAATTATTTTATCATAATATTCTGTTTAACAGTATTACATTAAACAAGGATCGGAAATAAAGAACTAATAAATATGTATGTATTTAAAGATCCTTTTCTCCGATGTAGCGATACCAAGACAGTCCATTTATTTAAGACAATCGATCCTTGCACACCTGGCAGTGTAGGGTAGCCATGAAACTGGTAAAAACATCAAAACAGTTGAACAATTATGTTTTACCTAGTGTTTAAGCAAATTCGTGTATTATATCTAATTTATAAGTGAAGTATTATCTTCTAACATCTACATTATAACGTTTTACCTTAGATATGCTTAACTATTATTATATTTTTTGTATTATGTAGGAATGGGAAACGTAGCGTAGGTCGCCCTGAAGCCAGGCGGAATGATGATACCCATAGGTAAGTACGCAAAGTGGATGCCAGTATTGGATGCGACGAGCTGAAGATTAAGCTCAGTTGCGTGTTATCGGAGGGGCCTACGGATTTTTTAAATAGGTACTCTTCATATAAAAACACGGGATAAATATTATTAATTATTATGATTATATTATTGTGTCAGGTCCCGTACGGGGTAGGCAGAGAGTACCATATGTCATATCCTTACAGGTCAGACTTAATTCTTTTACATTTTCTGTCTAGTCATATATGAATCTACGAATATACCTAATAAAGTAATACTTTGGACTTTTTCATAGGGGGAAATGTTTAGACTACTTTGTACTAATTATATTGTTATTCCCCTAAATTGCTTTAGTAAATCGCTCTGAAGCGTTTTCCGCATCGGAAGATCGGAGCTCCAGCGGGTCCCTCCGACATGGTGTCTATCTCCGGGGACAGCGCATCTCGAGCGCGATTGGACGAGCCGGGAGGGCGGGGCGACGCCTCCCGACTCTTCCTAGAGACTCCCTAGACTCCCAAACACTGCTGTCATTTGCTATGATATACAATTAGTGGAATCACTCCACTTGAAGTAAGTGCCTATGTAAACTTTCAACGTTCGTTGCTTAGATCATAAATGTGTGATATTTTTATATACGTAAATAATGACTGTCATAATTTATTTTACTTAAATTATTATTATTTAAAATAGTTTAAGAAAAATAACTAAATGCATGTCGCTTTGTCTTCTCCTCTTGCTCACTTAAGATCTTTCATTATTTCATTATTTGTACATGCGCTACTTCTAGGTAGGTACTTACTTTGAATTGGGATTTTATTGCACAATTATAATTTTTAACTATATTTTACACTTTAAGCGATATTTCGTTAACCATTTGTATATAGTATTATTTATACGTACTGTACAATAAAGTACTTTTGTATCGTATTGTATTATGCTGTATTGTTTAACTCCAACTAGATATTATCTGTAAATTAATACATACCTAGAATGCCGAATAGCCGAATGGCTAAAGAGTTGAATGATAAATTCAACTCTTTAGCCATTCGGCTGTGAATATTTGTTTCTAATTATACAGGATCAGAAGGCTTAATGCCCTAGATGATGTCTCACATGATAAAATATAAAACGTAACATAACCCCTGTAATCCCCGAAGAGGTAGTCAGAGGAGTGTATTACACTTCCACGTTTCACTATTTGGTTTTAAGTCCCATGGAATAGGTGGTAAACCTATCGCCATACACCCAGTACAGATCCAGATTCCGAGTCACTACCAGAAATTCAAAATTAGAAAAATCCAATACCTAGTATCTGACACGGGTTCTGAACGCAGGACCTCCCTATCGGCGGCCGCGCTTGCAACCACCCGACCAACGAGGCAGTCAATGTCATATATTGTGACATACCTTAGGAGAGACTTGTCTTCAGCAGTAGGTATAGCAATATCGACTAATGTGATGAATGTTATCAAATCTTCTAAATTTTAATACGACGGTACAAGCTCTACCACTCAGGTAATGAAACAGGTGTAGAGTATATTACTTCGACAGCAACATAAACAAACACCTGTACGAGGTACATACAAACGCAATGAAATTCTATCTTCAAAAACTATCTGCGGTTACAAAAAATATCAATTAACTTTTTCATCTATCGATAGAGTGTCTGAATCGATATAAATATAAGTAACAATGGGCAGCGGAACAAAGAATTGTAAGGCTACTAAAATGTGAATCGCAGATTGTTTATCCACCAATTTCTTGAGCCGAGTCCCAATACAATTGTGTTTGTCAATGATAAATGGTCGCGCGCGGTGCTTTTCATCTCGTACGGTCAAAGGCGCCGCATTAGTTCCCACATTGACGACTTTGGACTGTATCGCGTGTATCCAAAGCGCAATTTTTAATGTAGATCTATAATTACAAAGCAGGGCTAAATGATACGGTGCTAATCAAGGCAGGAATAAACGCGGATAACGCGGTTTAATATCGTTTGAAAGGGACCTTTCGGCGGGCAGTCGCGTTCAGTAATAATGAGTTTATTCAGCGACTTAATGGGATGAATCGTGGTGAGTAAATAGTACTTGAGGTGCCGCGAGGGCGGCTTATTGGCTTTTTCAATCTCTACCTTCATTTATTATAAATTAAATTGAACTTGTAACGTGTGTTGTAATTAATTAAGCTTCGAAAGCTATTGTCATTTCTACTCGCACTTAAATTTGATTTGAATTGGTATATGTTTATGGTTTAGGTACCTATACAATTTTAATTCTATCATCTTTATGTTTTGTGTTTTACTGTGATAATATTTCCAATCAACTCTTAGAAGTTTACTGCTGGACATACAGATACCTCACCCAATCAGAGCCGCTTCACCTGGCTCTGGGATTTTTGAATAATATTTTAAATCATGTAATCGACATGTAATTGCCTACATTTTATACTATCTAAATTGAATTCATTGCAGATGCCTGTGTCCAGCTGTGGACGAGAGTAGGCTGATGATGATGACGATGAAATAGTATTCGTGTTAACAGTGTCATAGTTGTGTCTTTTGAAACACAGTTAATTACTTTTACGTTTGAGGACGTAGGTACATATGAGTAATTTTTAAATCCAAATAGGTAGATATTGATATCTATTTCCGTCCTGTTGTAAATGTTACGTAAATACGTAAGTCGTGAAATAAGACGGTACTAATTAATTACTCATTAGCGATTTTATTGTTTATCTGAAAGTGGCTTATAAGAAAGGGCTTTTGCTCACGAACTCCAGCGAAGCGCGCATAATTTTCAATTTGAGAAATGAATATTTTTCAAAGAGTGATTACCATTTTCTCTAAAGTAGCTAAGTAATAAATAATCTAAAGCCTCCAAGTTACGTAATAAACATTTTTTAATTCTTAAGCTCGCCTAGAAACATCATCGTCATTATCATCATGAAACTGTCTCATTCTTTCACTGGACATGAGCCTCCCTTCATGAGTATATTTGGCCAATAACATTCATTTACTCAATTTTGATTATAGTATGACTCAAAAAATATGTATGTAAAATTTAGGGTTGTATGTGTGAGTTGCTTCAATTCTTTGGTACATACTGGCTGCAAATAAAGCCTACAATCTATCATAAATGACTAGTAGAACAGGCATTAGTTCAGTCTAGTTTTAAATATAGGTACCTATATTTATTTGCTGTCTGTATTTGCGACAGTATTCTAGACCATAAAGTTTTTCTACATCAGTAAGGTAGTGCGCAAAAAAAATATTAATAAACGTTAGACTCTTCTTACAAGGTTCGAGTGAAACGAGAGCTCCAAACAATATGAACGTTTTATGTTTCTAAACATGCATTATCTGTAACAATGCCACACATGAATACAAGGAACATTACGGTCCCATCAAATTCATGAATACGGACTCAATTTTTGGTATTTAATGATCGTTCGCATTAGGTGGAGTTAATGTGTTGAAAAATTTACAAGGTAGGTACGTAGCACAATAGCGAACAGGGGTGTGGCGAGAAACGGCATCGATTCGCCACGCTCTGCAGAGAGACGTCCGTGACATTACCACAAAGAGTAGACGACGTGGCGTTAGACAGAAGATTGACTACGGGACCACCTTGGCAGCGCCACTCGTTTGTTTCAATCACTTTCGCTGGATCGTGAATGAGTTCGAATGAATGAGTGAATGAGTTGACGAGCTGTTTTCTGACACGTTTTAGGTATGAGCTTCAGTTTTCATAATTATTATTACTTGGCTTTTTTATTGTATGATGGGTAGCGTTTATCCGTGATCCTACCTGATGGAAAGCGCAGATGCGTCCTAAGATGCAATATGAATGCCTGACAAAACCCTATTCAGCCTAAGGTGAATGATATTTTTAATAAATGGTACCTTTGTTGAATGATGTAATGTGAAATGCTAACTTGATATTACCTTGTTCATTACCCTAATATTATTAGATAACAATTGTGATTATAAGCTTATAAGTAATTAGATGACACAAATATAACAGTTATTGCGTCATACCCTTTTAATAATCCTTGTCTTCATAATAGGACAACAGACACCTCAGCTCTGACTGCTTTAAAGAAAAAAATCGTTAGTATAAATCAACAGAACCATCCTGCCACCAGGTTTATGTAAAAGCTGACGGTGTACTCGACCGCGATACTGATAAACAGATACCGTGGATATGTAAATGTAGAGTTGGAGTAAAATTTATTGTAGCGCGTAAACTCGGCACAATAGCCGCTGCGGTCGGCCCGATGCGGGTGCCATTCGCGCGCTTTATTGCCGCCAATTATTGTTTATAACCGTTATTACACGTTCGTATTTAGTAAACATTGTCTCCTACTTCGCTCGACGGTAACGTACTACAAATCAATTGAACGCAGCCAAAGTTGAGCAATTTAGTAATGGGACATAGCGCTATGTATGTAGGAGTTTATAGGCTTATAACGAAACGCAGATATGAAGTGTTAAAACAATACTGTCTATAGTGACTTAGTAATTGTTGGGAGAATGTCGCCTAATAAATTCGCACACGCTTATTTAAACTATTGCATATTAAAAATACGATTAAAGCTTTTAATCGTCATTTTTTACAAATACAAGCAAATATTTGACGCCATTTGTAGAAATAATGAAAATTGAGCAAGCATTGAGTTTCGAGTGATTGTTAAAGCGAGCATAATTGAATGACAATTGCGAAAAATCATTATTGCTCAACGAGCCTTCGGTATCTACGGCGTATTGTCTTATAATTGCAACCGGCCGTTATCATGTTGGGAATTTAGAAACCTTTGTGTTACGATATAAACTTAATTTTTAATTGAATTGAATTTTATTTAAGTATTTGAATTAGAAATGAATTAATTTGGACGTGAAGTATTTAAAGTTATATATATATATATATATATATATATGTTGTGAGCTTGTTTTGCGGATTATTGTGGTTAATATTGCTCTGGTTCAAAACGTAACATCACGCCTGTATTCCCCGAAGGGGTAGGCAGGGGAGTGTAGTACACTCCCAGGTTTCACCAGTTACGTTTAAGTCTCATGGAATAGGTAGCGAGCCAATTGCTATACACCGGGCATAATTCCAAATTCCGGGCCACTATTAGAAATTCTACATTAGAAAAATCTAATAGAACCCGACCCGGGATGTGAACCTAGGATCTCCCCATCGGCAGTCGCGCTTGCAACCACTCTGGTCGAGTGGTTGCAAGCGC
>DWME01006053.1:0-14128 GCA_018244795.1 Parelbella ahira ahira | reverse complement strand
TCATCATCAGCCTACTCCCGTCCACTGCTGGACATAGGCCTCTCCAATGGCACGTCACTGAGCTCGATCTTCAGCTCGTCGCTCTCAATCACCGCCAGCCACTTTGCGTATATCGTCGTTCGACCTAGCTGGAGGGCGTCCTACGACATATTCTACAAAATAATCCCTTTTAATAATATTATAACACAGAAACTTCCGTGATATTAAATGATTTCAAATTTTGCGTGAAGCCACCCCCTCAAGTGTCGCCTGCACCCTCATGATCATCGAGTACTAACGACAATGTTTATTCATGATTTATTGAGATGTGTGAGTCAGGTTGAGCCACGGGAACGGCGATTATGAGTTTTCCTCGCGATGTTTCACTTCACCGTTAGCGAGTGATATTTAAACTTAAAAAATGTAACATCACGCCTATAATCCCCGAAGGCGTAGGCAGAGAAGTGTAGTACACTGCTACGTTTCACCAGTTACATTTGAGTCCCATGGAATAGGTGGTGAGCCTATTGCCATACACCGGGCACAAAAAAAAACAATTTAAAAAGCACTTTTGCAAATGCATGCGCGCCATGGATTTGAACCTAGCAATCCCGGAGTGAGATGCTAAATTCTTAACCACTAGACTATCACACAATGTCACACATAAACGGTAATAAACTAATACAAAATTGTAAAAATTAAGCCCGTATATAAAATGACCTATTAATTGTGAGTATCCATTAAAATGGGAAGCCTATGTCCAGCAGGACGTCAAGAGGCTGATGGACGGATTGCGAGTTTGAATTTTACTCTCGGACAATACAGCCAGTTAGATATTTAATATCGTCTCTACAAGCGAATAAAACCATTCATTCATTCATTCATTCATTGATCGCGAGTTTTATGACCGCACAATGTAAGCCCGTCGCCCCGGCGCCGATGGCCACGTTGACTCAGCTCGGCATCTCGAGCTGACGTCAGCTTCGCACATGAACGGTTTTTTATGGACACGTGGTTTTAGATGCAGTCGACAGATAATAGCGTCTCATGTACACCTACATGACACGTGGAAATATAAGAGGTGTCTCGAGATCGGTTCCGACGTGCGTCAAACAGATAACATCTAATAATAGGCGTCGTTAACTATGTGTCCGTGGTAGGAAAACTGCAACGGCATACCGACCTATGTATTAAACATGTTACTTATATATACACAAAGTGGCTGGCAGTGGTCGGATGCGAAGAGCTGAAGATCGAGCTCAGTGGCGAGCTATTGGAGCGGCCCAGTCCAGCAGTGGACGGAAGTAGGCTGATGATGATGATATGAGCCTGGTGAGTTTATTATGACTTCATTTCCTTTAGATCTATATTAAATAATGTTGAGATGGAAAGGTATTTATCGCAAATGACAGTGAAACATGTTTTGCAACTTCGTACGAATATATATAATTTAACAAGCGTGAAAGCGTTACATCGTGCCTGTATTCTTGAAGGGGTAGGCAGAGCAGTGCAGTATACTCCTGCGGTTTACCGGTTACGTTTACGTCCCGTTTACGTCACACATCCAGACTCCGAGCCACTAATAGAAAATATGTCTACCAAAAAAATTTAAGTGACAAAATTCCTATAGCACCTGAACCGGATTCGAACCCGGGGCCTCTCGATCAAGAGTCGCGTTGCAACAACTCGACCAACGAGGCGCTCATAACTTGTTGTTAAAATCGTGTCAAAAGGCTCTACCTATAAAATACTGTATGAAATAGTTATATAGGTACGGCAGGTAAATGAAAATTTAACTAAAACCGAACGAAAGTTAAACTGGTAACTAACGAACATTAACTTAGACTACAGCCCGTTGGAACGGTACGATAGATTTTTGAGATGCGCAAATAAATCGCGTAAAACGACACCCAGGGCGATATTGCTGGGAGCCTGTTAATATGAACCTTATCGCTATATAAATAAGGGCGGCGGTGTCGAGAGCTGGAAATATCCGCAGTCAGTGGAATGTTTGCGATGCATGACCGCACTGCGTACATGACGTATCCGTCGCGTTTACGTCCGTTAAGGTGCTTGTTCACCATCCGGCAACAAATGCAACACTTTTGCCGATAGATGTCTCTATCAGTTGCGTTTGACGTGTATTTGGGGGTAAGCTAACCTCTCTCTATGAGGTATACAATAATTTAAGCTGGCAAGATTGATGACGAAACAAATTTCATGGGCAATCATTTCCTTCCTTTATTTTTTTAGGCTTTAAATTATAAAAGAGCCTGCATAATCAATATTTTGATGAGTTGCACCGCCCGTATCTAACTCCGCTGCGAAGCAGCGGGATCGACTGAAGAAGACATGTCGTCACTTAAATGTGAATCAGAAGCTTTTTGTAATGCCCGCCTTGTATCCTGGGAGCGGCAGGATAGGACAGTGCATAGGGCCCTTGACGCTTCGGTCACCAGGGACGGATATAGCATAAACAACCTTAGTGCGGATATAGTAGGATATTTATGAACGGGCGAGCAGTTAAACCGCTTGCCCTGAATTGTATCGCCATCTAATTGCCTAATGCATTATGAAATAGAACCTTCCGAGGATGTAATTGTCTTTATTTTCGTGACAGTTACAAAATTGACTAAAACGAAATTGCGTTAAATTGGGATAGTTTCGATCAAAACGAACATAATGCCTTCAAGAATACTAAATTTTTTAATAGAAAAAAAATGCATGCGTCCCGTAGAGCAGGTACCTACCTAATTCGGACACGAATGCTAGCCGCGAGATACTCATAAAATTGAGCAACGTAACATCATCACGTAACATCACGCCTGAAATCCCGGAAGGGGTAGGCAGAGGGGTGTACTACATTCCCACGTTTCACAAGTTACTTGAGTTACTTGAACAACTCCGTGGAATTAAATACTCTTTGTGCGTAGTTTTTAGTGTTTAACGACAAATCGATTCCACCTAATCGTTACACAGATTTTGTAATCCACAAATTAACATCAGGCAATTCGCCTGATGGTAAAAGATCACGGTTACTTCTATCGTCAAAAGTATTTAGAGCGGTTCTAATATTCCGATCACCAAATTGACAAATAGGCCGTATTCAGAATGGTCTTTGAGTGAATTTGGCGAACCGGCCCTTGACTGGTCTTGACCCATTCTTATTTTTAACCCTTTGAGCTCCAGCGTCCACACGTATTGGACATCTGTTTTTACTGGCAGGTCCACTGTCCACAACGTGTGTTCACTAAAATAGCTACGAGTAGGACCTGGTACAATATTTTTATGGGAAGTTTTAGAACCGCAAGGGATTAGAGAAGATCGTTTTCTGACAGTGAAACAATAATATGATTTTCATCATCATCATAGTCCCGTTTTCACCTGCCACTGAACATAGGCCTCTCTAACAGTACCCTCATCATCATCATTACCAGCCTACTTCCGTCCACTGCTGGACATGGGCCTCTCCAATGGCACGCCACTGAGATCGGTCTTATGCTCTTTATTAATATAATTATTACTACATATTATCCCTTACGTGTTAAACGGGAACACCGAGTGCTTTATAATATCCAATGCTTTATACTTTATCATAAGACAAATATTATTATAGAAGAAATAGAAAACTATTTGAGATAAGACGATGTAAAATATAAAAACGGATGTATTGTTATATAAAAAAAAAAAGAAATCAACGAGTCAGCGCACGATAAAAGTGTAACGGACACATATACAGTATTACTTATCAATAATGTGTACATCAATAAAGGGAGGAAATATAAAATGGAGCGTACACATTGGCTGGAGATAGTTGGTGTGTAATAGAATTTTATTAATATGAACTCCTAATCACCGGAGCCGCGTATCTCCAATACTTGCGTGTTTAAAATGCATCGTCTTGTTATCGACACTTTTACCGTCCTATTTATGAATGTAATTTATGTTGGATAATGATATTTTGTCCTCAATATCATCTCGTTGTTTATTGAGAGTATTCACATTCAACTGCCACCCCTCCGCATTTAATGAACTAAAATATTCTTTGTGTACTTTCATTTAGCACTTTTATTGTTTCTTTTGTGATGTATAGCGACAGACATTGGATGGACCGGTACCTAATACAAGCTGTAACATAAATATTTGAAACGGAATTCCTCGATTAGTCAAAAAAAACTACACACATATTGGTCTTCTCGACATCTCATAATATAACCTATCCATTCCGCTTCAAAAGCACAATTCACAATATTTTTATAGACAGACAGTGAATAGCTATTATTATAAAGGCACATATTATCATCATTTTAGTATCAAAAGTTTCGTGAGTATTTATATATCGACACGATTACAAATTTATGTACCGCTTAAACCCACGTATGTTTTGTCGTCACAGCCCGGGGGTACATATTTAATCCTGACGCCATCACGCCGGCTGCCTGTCGTAACAGATTAAGTATTTCATATAGAACATTCTCTATTCGTTATTCGGCTACAATATGGAATCTGTAGCGTTGTAGTTGACATTCGCAACGTTCCGCCGCTCAAGCCGTCCCCGGACAGGATACGCGCCGCCAGCAACACACCGGGTCCACACACAATTTCCCGACCATCATACCGCTGTCATTCTATCAAGAGTCGAGCGACGGAAAACGTCGACTTTCACGTCCTACGTCGAAGAGAGAAGATGCTGTGTGTTTTGACTTTAGATATGTTTTTGTGCTATTCAATCGTGTGTATAGCGCAACGGCTTATTTGGCCGTTTCATAAATCGTACAATACGAGATGGTCAAAGTTTTTGAAAACACTTCGTCATAGTTCTATTCGTCATTTCTAATATTATCTGCTATGTTGGCGGACAGGGTATTTAGTTACACCTGTGCAGTGCACCTGGGTACCTGGGCAGTGCTATAACCACGATCAGCCGGTCGCGGGATCTTCTCACCAAAGGCAGATGAGGTTTACTTGGATTGGAACCTCATAAGCAAATGTAATTCTATGTATCAGCTGCTGCACCGATTTTTTAAAGATTCCTATAAAGAGATGCATGTTGAACTGCGGGACCGGATACAGGCTTCTTTGAATACAATTGCCAGCTAAATCCTTAAAGAAAGAGACAAGAGGGACTCTCCTTTCAAGAGTTCATCACATTTAAGTTTAGACGGTTAAAGATCGAAAAGTAAAGTACAAAATCTGACATTATTACTGAAGACGGTAACAAACCGATGTTTATCTTCACTTGTCCACCAATGACTTCTTTACTGACTAGATAGAGTACGGCCGTGATAGGTTACAATACATACAATGAATAATGATGTGCTCAGTTAATCTTTAGATAACATTAATTTGGTTGCATCTGATTTCAATATAGAGAACACTTGTAACATAATTGTGACAATTACATTAGGAAGGACGGAAACGACCGTGAAAATCTCCCACTAACGGCCAACATATCTTTACGCTGTGTGACGTATTAATACCTAGACCGATTCGTATGCAATACCTACACCAATGCCAAATCTATAAACATATTTGATTGTATATTATGTACTATAAAGTTTACTGAAGCTATATTTATATACCAAAGATTTAGGTTGCTGTGGTTAAGTCCGTCTACATATATGAACCCTTCCTATTAATATGAAAAGGCTAACAAAACCCTATAAACAATCAAAAATCTTTGGATAACCGGCTTTCATTAGGCCAAACAACTAAAATGGAACGCGTAAATTGAACGCTTATTCAGCGCAACACATAGTTAACGATTTAAATTTTGCTGAAACGCAACGGGCGTCGCTGTCAAACTACAAAAAAAAATGTATAAAGCAATATGGCGGCTTGGACCGACAATCCTCTTTTCAAAATTTAAGGCCTCTAACACTCCCTTCGCTTTATATTTATGAAACAACGACATGGGCAAAAAGGGACGTAGCCAGATATAAAAATTTAAACTCTGGAGGGAAATATACACTACACATATACATATATTGTACAATTCCTTTAAACGCAAAAACCTATCAATAAAGTTCATCTACATTGTACACTACATCAAAAGCCATAAACTCCAGATAAAAACGCAACATTACACCTGTAACCCGAAAAGGTAGACAAAGGAATGTAGTACACTCCCACATTTCACCACGTTACATTTAAGTCTCATGGAATAGATGGTGAGCCTATCGCCATACACCGGGTACATATCCAGACTCCGCGAGCGAGGAAATAATTCTATTAGCTATTAGATAACAAAAGGACGATCGGAGCAAGTATATGCACTTATAAACATTCGTATATCGTGTATAAATCTCCGAGAGCACACGCGGGCCGGGGCGGCCCACGCGTGCGTATCTACGAAATGGGAAATCCTTTATGTGTCCACATTGAACGGTTTCGTCAGCACCGGCGCGCCAGATCCGAGCGGTTAGCACCGCCACGACCAGCGCAAGGGCAAATGTGCATTCAGGCGTGCTATAAATTATAAAACTGCATCGACCAACTTTAACAGCGTGTCTAAGCGAACTCGGCTAAGTAGGTACTGTTATCAGCAATTGACGTCAGATGCTCTAACGCCCTTGCGCCTCGGGTGGCTAGTACAATAACATCGAATAATCGGTGGTGAAGTGAGACATTTTATTGTTCACCGATACAGCCGCGAGCGGCTCACGCGTTAAAAAAGGGGATTTTAGAACGTGACCCATTGGCTTATTAAGGGGCAACGAATGTATTTAGCGTAATAATTAGCATCGAATCAATAAGCCAAGCTATTCGACCCGCGCTTGAAATAAGAGCGGTTTCTTTTCTATGACTATGTGTCATCCTGTTCATAACATCCACTGTTTCGGTTAGATCTTTCTTTTTTCGTTCAAATCGTAATCACCGTTTTACCCTGTAATATGTATAAAGCTACTTGAGGAATTTACCTATAGTACAGTACTATGGAAAATTACACAAAAAAAATTAAATATCATAACATCACGCTTGTAGGTACTCCCCGAAGGCATAGGCAGAGGAGTGTAGTACACTACCATGTTTCATCAGTTCCGACTAAGCCCGGGCACAACTCTAGACTTCGAGTCACTAATAGAAGTTGTAAATTAGAAAAATCTAATAGCACCCGACGAATTTTTACTAAAAATGTAATTTCGAAAAATCCAATAGTAGACCCGGGATTTTAATCCAGGACCCCGATTGGCTCGCGGTTCCAACCGCTCGACCGACGAGGCTATCGTAATAAATAAATAACAATTATATGACGATCCGCTTAAGAATATTGTAAATACAGACATTGAGGCTGTGTACTAGCGAGGTATGTTTTATTCAGTTAAAGCGCTGGCTATGTGAATACCGCCTCTTAACCACGATCAGAATAAAAGGGGACGAGACATATAAACTGGATAAAGGAGAGCTCGGAATAATTTATGACGCATAAACCGAGGGGTAGGTACATACATAATAAAGGGACCGAGCATTTAGTGGACCCAAAATATTTAATCATCTTAACGAGTCGGCCACCTAAGAAGAGTGGACAGAGAGAAAATTTCATTCCTCCTGGGAATATGTCCTAATAACTATAAATATATAATAATCTTATCGATGTTTTCTCAGAAAGACGATTGTGCTTCCCTCTAATGTCCCTTCCCTCTACTGTATGTCCCCTCTACTCTGTCTGTACTGTCATACGTTCACTAAAAACATTGTGCGACTACTCACGTTAAAAGACGCTCAAGTGTCCCATGATGTGCGGATTCATTCAAACAAACGGTATACGCAGTCCATCCACAACCTTGGCCGCCTTATGAACTTCTTCAGTAAAGCGTGAACAGAGTCCATCTCTGGTGTTGCAAATGTCCATAAGCGACGGTGACCACTTCCCATTAGTTGACCCGATTGCCTGTTTATCAGCTTATGCACTAATATGAGAAACTCCCTCGTAATTAGAAGTCCTACGCTATGTTATATTGAACAGATGGTTATAATAAATACGTGGGAGTGTACTACAGTCCTCTGCCTAACCTTTCGGGGATTATAGGCGTGAAAATAGTTTTTTTTTTATTATGTTATAATAGAGCTGCATATATTATAAAACGCTGTCAACTCTTCAGATATTGAATATCCAGCACGTGACCGGACTGAGGCACGTCGCCTACGTGAGCCGCAATGCGTAAAACCCGTCTCGCTGCGTGCGAGCACACACACTTCTAGTAGATACCTAATCGTCGAGGGAAACACAATTATTGGAATGGCAATGTGATAAATAGAGTTAGCGAGAATGGTATATGGTAACATTGTTCGCTATCCTTGAAATCACTTTGTAGGTAGGTACTCTAATATTATTATTCCGTTGATCAGAGGACTGACACGGGCGGAGAAATAGGGAGTTTAGATCTGATAGGTTTTCCTGTCTGTTTTAGGGCTATCTTGAACACTGTCTTGATATAATGTGCTATCTATGTTTGGAACACAGGATAGGTCAATTGTATGTATGATTGATTCCTTAATAGCCGTTATTTGATATTTTTAATGCTTCTGTACAGTTTCACTACAGTGTAAAATGAAAGACGGCAAATATGTTCGCGCTAATTCATAACCAGAAAAACGTCTAAAGATATTTCTCCAAGTCGTTTGCGTAACTCTTTTACGTTATTATTACCGGTCGGTAATCGAATGTAGCGAAGGTCAGCCGCCAGGGTTTGACAATGTGCGTGCGATTAGTGTGAAATTTTACGAAGGTCTCACGAAACGTACAATATTAATTACGGGAAAAACTGTGCGCTTTGTCGACAATATTCACTTCCGATAACCATTAGCGCGCTCCCACGCCATTCGAAGCTTCCACCGGCGACAAGCTGTCGCTGCGAGACAAGGTTACCGACGACCGAGCTGGCGGGACGAGCTGCACTTTGGTGATAAACGGTCGATTGTTGACTTTGTGTAACACGTAGACAACGACTTAGCACTTGCGAGGCACTACGCTTACCCTCTCATCATCTACATATGTCCGTCACTTTGTAGCCCAGGACTTCACTAGTGTCATCACAGCGAGGTGCTCAGTTAACTTCCGCGTGTTATAGTTAGCGATGTTCAAACCTGCGGAGACGAATCACAGATTGGTGCGGAAATAAATGGCAGATTGTTTACTCGTATATATGTCGTAGTAATGTGTGTACGTTAATGATGTACTCACACATCGCCACGTCAGCGTATCCCAATTCTCGTTGCCATTGTCCGTCCGGACAAAGGACCTCTCAAAGATGGCGCAGGATAGCACGGATACAATAGTTCGCGTGCGTTTCTTGTGACTAGCTGGATGAGAAAAACATCCCGGACAAACAGTCCGCGGTCGTTCGGGACGTAAATTGCTTCGACGACTACTCAAATTGAGATATTCCCAAGCCGTCATCTAATTGCGTCCTCTCCCAAATCCATTACCTACTCTACTATGAACGAACTGCCAGTACAAAACCGAGCTTAAAAAGTTCCACTGCGTTCGTTTCCGATTAAATAACGAATTCCAAAGTACTTCAACATCATGAACACTTTTATCGTTTCACCGCGGGACCCGGGCTTCTTCTAAGTATGCGAAGGGTCAAAGCCAAAGACTGCAACGCAGACCAAGATGCTGGTAAGCACAGAATCGTATATAAACGGATCAACCGTTTTTTATAATTATTTCATTATACTTTGTGGACTCCGTCAATCCCGCAAGGGACTTGGCGTGAAGACATGTACGTATGTATGTACATATTATTTTCCATCTAAAATTATTCCGCATCCAAGATTATAATCGTTTACGTTGTTTGGTAACGTAACATTTCACGTTCATATATTTGGTACCGTATTTAACGCTGAGTAAGCGCAGCAGTAGACTGAGATAGCCTGAATATATCTACCTAAAGTCCTAAACAATTTTGCATATCTATCAACTAAGAAACACTCGCGATGCAATATCGTTAATAATATAGCAGCATGTGTTGTTGTAACTGTACGCTTAAAATGTATTTAAACATAAAATCTTCCGAGTGTAAGGTGTGGGGGCGGTGGTGGATCTGTTGCATACGCGTTTTATAATAAGACGATGTCAATAAATGAGAAGACGTTAACCTCGATATCGTAGAAATGACAATCTATTAAGATTTTATTTCATAGATGTGTGTAGTATCCTAAACCTTATTCTAGCGGATAACTTCGGATGGGAAACGAAAAAATTGTTATATCACTATAACGTACGACCAGGTCAGAGGTCCTTTACGGAGTGGGAAGGGAGTCCCGAGCGGCAGATATATGTGTTACGACATATAGAAATCTTGTTTACCATTGTGATGCAATTCGTGTACCTTTTGCTAAGGAAAAACTAGGAAGAAGAATACTTGAGACTGAGAATCTTATTACGACGTGAATAAAATAACGACTGCCTCGTTGGTCGAGTGGTTGCGAGTGCGACTGCCGATCGGAAAGATCTAGGTTCAAATATCGGGTCGGGTACTATTGGATTTTTCTAATTTGGAATTTCTTGTAGTGACTCGGAGTCTGGAATTGTGCCCGATGAGCGGCAATAGGACTTAAACGTAAATGGTGCAACGCGGGAGTGTGAATAAAATAATGAATGTTGATCTTGCATACAAATGTCTCCAATAACAGACACCGAAATACTTGTTTCAGACTAATACAAAACCATTTAATATTATCGTTTTTCCGTCTAACATCAATAATGCAGTGACAAATTCGACATTTGAAGCGAGATAACAACAAGATATTCTTGTTCCGTTGGGCAATTATTATCGGTAAAGTTCAAGTATATTATTTATCGACCATGATGTCTCTGTTGCATGAACGATTTCTGCAACAGAGCCGCTCGCACCACACAATGGAGTATGGACACCGCTAAGTGAGCGAGCGCGTTGATAAATCGAGTTAGTCGCAAGGAGGTCATACACATCGGCCTAACGGGCCGCTGGTTATAATAGCCCCCACGTCATGAATACATTATTGCTGATTTTAAATTTACTACATACACCTCTTCATATCCATAGGTACGGTGGCGAGTGAGCGTGCGTGTGTGCGTGCCTGCGTGTACGTGAACGTACGTGCGTGTTGGTGTGTGCGTGCGTGTTTGTGTACGTGCGTGCATGCCCGTGTGTGCCTTCCTTAAGAGTGCTGACTGTACTAAGTAGCCCACTGCTGCGTTTATTCAACGCGTTCCTAATGACATCACGTTCATATGTCTAGACCAGATCCATCAATTAGCGCCGCCGAGACAGGAACTGTCGACCATTACGACGACTCCGCTAAAATCGTATCTAACAGTTACAAAACTATCTGTATGTGAATCATAAACGTCTCCAGTCAATTTTAAATGTCAATCCTGTGTCCAACAGCGTCGATAAATTCCTCGTTGGAGACGGTTACATCCAGACAAGCAGCATTATAACACAGTCGTTGTGCGTGCCTGTAATCACTGTGAAGAGAGACGTGCCAGAGGAAGGCGGGGGGGATAACGGTCCACTTATAGTGGTTCGCCTTTGGTGAAAACATGATGTAAAGCTTCGATTTTAATAAACGCCGTCCTCAGGGCGCGATTCAAAATGATCCCTTTCGATAAACACCCTGTATATTCCACGAACAGCACGCACAAGAGACATAATACTTCTCCGAATATAACAATATTGGCATTCGCCTGTTGCTCGCCGTTGCTTTTTCAGAATTGTTGATGCATATTGTGTGCACACGGACAGCAAAAAAATCGTTAACTTAAGAAACAAAAAAAACCCTTTCGAAAACCCTCCTTTTGTTACCCAAACATCCACTTCGTAAGCTATAGGAATCAATTGCATCCCAAAACATATGGTGCGTTTAAGTCTCCTGGGTGTTCATAGTAACTGGAAAGTGTAACGGTTAAATTCATTCTACACAAACAAAGCGACATATGAATATAATACACCTGAAATCAGAAATGCAGTGAGACAAATACTAATAATGACGTTCGCTTTCAGTGTCGCACACTACCCTGACATGAGTACCGGTGAGAAACACAGGCATGCAAATATTACACAAAGACTTCACCATAAAACATGTCTTTCTTAATTGAGATCTATGTTTTGCCACGACTCGGATCCGGAAAACAGACCAGCAAACTGACCGGTGCGCTACAGGAGTTGCCAGAGTCCAATTGAGACTTATTATATTATACGTGTATATCGACACACCAGTGGTTCAGGCGCGGTGGCTGAGCGCGAAGGGTCATTAAAGTAAAGCAGTGCCGAAGGATGCTCAGTCGCTAACGAGGAATTGTCTCCCGCACCGCAGGTACATACATACCTACTTCTATAAACGGTAAATCTTGTTAAAAGGACTTTAGAATAGTCCATAGGTATATTTATTGGTCGTTGACAACAGTAATCGCACTATTTGAACTGTCATGCTTTGTTCGAAGAGAAATATAAAGTAGAAAAAGTACGACATTTGTGTAAAAGTTTATTTATTCCAATTACAATTTAGACTAAGTTTATCATAATAGATGTCCTAATTCGATAGCGTAGTCAATGTCAATGGTACAAATAGACACATTTATCACCCTTTGCTCTCAACCTATTCCGTAAGGGACCTGGTGTTGTAATATAATATAATCCTAATAATAAATAATTGTTTTTAAAATCGAATAGTTCACAAAGTAAACAAGCAATAAGGAAAAAACAGACAAAACTAAACACGCAAAAAGCCCAATCGCAGACGACCCGTAACACAACAACCTATCTAATCTCCGTTCTGCGACACTTGGGACGATTCTCGCCGTGTCGCCTTGATAGCACAATTACTGCAGATCCGCGTAGAATACTATCGTTCGGGTTCTCTTTATGTCAATTTAACTTGCAGCAAAAACCGTTCAATTTCTTAGTAATCAACAAATTAACAATGACGTCAATACGATATTCAATTAAACTCATGATTAACTACAAACTGTAGAAGATAGACGGTGGGCTTATTCCTTCTCAATCTAAAAGACTGTGTGTCCAACAGTGGAAAGATAAAAGGATTGAGGATGTCAATGAATCAATTTATAGCAGTTATTTTGTATTAAACATTAAGATGTAGACGCTCAATAATCTCGTGTTGATAGTACACGTGGTAAATGTCAATTGAATACTAATTTTACTCCCACAAAGTCATTTGCTACGACAATAGT
Organism: Parelbella ahira ahira; assembly: GCA_018244795.1. Lineage (NCBI taxonomy): Eukaryota > Metazoa > Arthropoda > Insecta > Lepidoptera > Hesperiidae > Parelbella > Parelbella ahira. The sequence continues at coordinate 969 of DWME01006053.1, read as the reverse complement.
CCCTTAAAATTGTCGAAACATAATTTTCCAACAACACCCCCCGACTGTGATGGAATGAATCATACAAAAACTCATTAAAATCATCCAAGTCCATGATAACAGGGTTAAATTGCTAATTTCCGTTGCCGTGCACATGGTATGAAACACGTAAGTATAAACAAGCGATATATCACATTAAGGGTGCATTATTTTCCCTCTCACCCTTAAAAATCGTGCTCGGAATATAAACCGACCATGAAAATCAACCCCTCCATCCAATTATCGTTCATTAATGTAAATTATAGAGCGACCAGTAATTGTGTGCAAGATGAGAAACATAAAGGAATGAAATTCGTAATTATCGTCTAAATTGATAAAAGAATCTTAGAATAGTGTTCTTTGAATTTCTTTTTTAAATAATAGTAATAAAAGACCTCATCTATTATGAAATGAGAAATATTTTCCATTTAACAAAAACCTATTTATTGAGAGCTGCTACAATTAAATGAACAGAACATTTACATATATTTATGTATATATTAAATGAAAAATTAACAATAATAAATATGGCTGGACACTCCACACACGGCCAATTAATCCCGAAGGATGGTCAAAAGGAGCCTGTGTTATGGTAACCATTCAGCTGATAAACTATATATAAACACTGAACGTATCCTTACAAACTTTTTTTAACCTAGACGCAGAACAAATATTCATGCTCTGAATCAAATGCACTCAACCAACGGACCAGTCCTATTGATTAAGACAGATATGTCGCATGTAATACGTACCTCCATAATAAATAATTACCCATCACACAAAACCCACGTACCTAATTAAAGCGAAGCTATAAAACTATCATTATTCCGGGACAGCTCGGGAGAGGTTGGGCGCTATTGGCCATTATATTAATGTGGCACTCATATACGTCTAGACTGGAAATAACAAGCTGAAACGCTTCCCCCAGATCCGTGGGTCCGATGAACCGTC
>DWME01006052.1:0-14128 GCA_018244795.1 Parelbella ahira ahira | reverse complement strand
GATCAGTGCCCGGTGTATGGTAATAGGCTCACCACCTATTCCATGGGACCTAAACGTAACTGGTGAAACGTGGGAGTGTATGACACTCTTCTGCCTACCCCTTCGGGGATTACAGGCGTGATGTTACGTACTTTTGTACTGTGTGTAATTTATCTGCAAATTGTCTATTATTTCAACATTGATATTCTTGCAGAAGATATTTTGATTTATGCAGAAGTAGCCAGCGCGTGCAGTTTACAGAATGCCGGCTTTTTGTACTAAATATCAAGAGATCAAGTCGTAACATAATATAAAATAAAATGCCGGTAATTTAACGTTTAAACGGTTCAAAAACTAAATATTTTTAGACTTATCATCAAAATTATTTGTGACTGAAGAAATAATTTCCTATACTATTTTACCAAGTTATTGAGCTTAAATTAGTTTTTTCCCTTGTTTATTAAGTTAAAACAGCTGTCAATTTATAACTAAAATATTAAATTATTGTTTTTGTAGGATTTTAATATATGTAAATATATAAAGGTCTTTTTATAAATGTCCAATCGGGTTTTGAGGTTGGGAAGCGCTGGTAACAGTACTTATTTGTGGAAATCAACTTATCTGATCTCGGAAAGAATTGCGCTTTAATTACCATTCGGTGTTACAGCCGGCACCGCGTGTGATGTTATCGTGCAAACATGTTAAACAATGTTAAACATAATCAGTTTTTAAATAACACGATTTTTGCTATGTGCGGTTATTTTCGCGCAGGTTGAAATTAACGAAGTTTATGTTCTTTTCATTTTACCTTCGTCGTCTATTCCGTTTGATCATTCTTAGTTGTTTCTTTCAAAGCGTTCCTTTCTAATCATATTAATTGGGGATTGGTTTTTATCGTGCCTTTTTGATATTAGTTATAAGACGAGAAAACTGACAAATGAAATTGAAAACTGTGAAATTCAGTAAATACAACGTTAACAAAACACTGTAATCAATGGATGAAAACATTTTGAATAGATTCACGGCACAGTATAGGCTTAATTTTATTGAGAGGATTACGTCACATTGTTGACATTTATTAGTCATATAGGTAATCTGTACAATAAGCCCTGTTTAAATAAGCCCTTTAATATATATTATAATATTTCAACTTAATTTTTGTCATTAATGTCGTCATATTATCAATTTATCTCTTCCCATTTTCTCATAGGATTAAAACAAGAGTAAAAGCTATTTGCAAATAAATGCCAAGTAATTAGCGTTACTTACTGGTTACTTTTTTATTTGTTGCGTGAATTTATTGCTTTTAAGAAAAGGCAGACTGATTCGTAGATATATTTAGGGGAGTATTATATCCAGCAGTGAACGAAACTGACTTGTAGTGAACGATCGAATGAATTTACCATTACAATCTATATTTTTACAATATGTAAACCTTGTATAATCTGTAATAGAGAAGAGAAACATTCGACATTTCAATCAATCAGGCTTCCGTTTCCATTTGTCCCTAATCCTCTCTTAAGGCGCACGTATCTTAGATCTAAGACGATTTAACGTAATACGTTCCGTATACTTACTTAATTATAAGGCGCAAGTTCGTAACGTAATCCGTCTAATCAAAATAGCGGGTGGCTATATACGGCGTGGATATTATGCACAACAACTTAAGCCCCGTCGTGCTTGTTCGCGACACGTATCTCTTATGAAAAGGATCACAATTTTCATTTGTGCTCTAAGTTATAAGCTTTTGGTCTTTTCATTATTAGTATATAGGTATGAATATGGTATGTAAATATATGTAACAGGTTTAATAAAAATAAAAATTTTCTAACAATTTTACGTGTTTTATTAAAGTTGGGACAAATACTCCATGTTATATTCTTAGCGTCAAATTTATGTCATACCTACTATACTCTATAGCTTTTTCAGAGTAAAAAAGGTACTTGTTTGTTACTGGGACTTTCACTTTAATTTATTCATCAATTAAAATCTTAGTAATTTAATTGTAAAGTAGAAAGTTCCGTGAAACACAAAATTTATTATGATCACAGCTTATAACTTGAATGTGGGCCTAAAGGGTATTCAGCTTAAAATGAGCTTAACCGCCCTACATTGTTACTGATCTCATTACTCTTAATAGAATTCATGGGCGCGTTTGCTGCAAACATTAAATTTCAATTTTCGTATTTGGCATAACTACATTACGTAATTAGATGAAGTTAGTATTTAGCGCCTTCGACGGGCTTTAATGATTATTACCTAAAAACTGTTACCAAATAACTGTAGTTAAGAGAGAGGCCTGTGGCCAGTGGCGCATTAAGTCACTTAATGTATGTGTTGCTGTTGTGTCCGGATTTTAACTTAGGAGCTCAGAAAAGCATAGAGCCTATTTAAAAATGCTAATCGAGTGCTGATTATGTTTAACGCAATATTGTGAAGAAATTATTGTTCTGAAACAGTTAGTTTCTGCATTCTGTAACATGAAAATATATGTACCTACGTGTAATTTCAGTAACATCCGTTTAACATATAACCAATATTTATGAAAACATCTTGACTTAACCAACACACCTTAGAGTTCGCCATGATTTTCTCTAAGAGGTGTGAAGGTTGCCAATTCGCTTTTAGCCAGCTTGGCACAATATGGGCTTAATCCTTCCGAGGGCTTAACCCTTCTATTCTGAAAATAGGCCCGTGCCCAACAAAAGAGTTGTAGCTAACGATATACCAATGCTAATAAGCTTGGGTTGCTAGTTATCAGAATGTATAAATAATAGTAAGTTACGTAAACACAACGTCGCCGTATATCTAACGGCGTTAACCCATAGAGCTCAGTTAGTTCGCTAACAAGGTCGCTGTACGTGTCAACGTGAGACGAGTTTTGTATGAACTTGCTAGATTACGCAAACAAAACATGAACTGGATGTGTGCTTAACATACTTTTATTATTTTGATAAATATATACAATACATACGTGTAAGGCACTGACTATATTATGTACATTTTCTTATAGGTAGGATGAGGAGTTAGATGTATTTTGAATATCAATTTTTCCTGGTCAGTAATATAAGTCGGTGTTATCTGCTTATCCAGTAAAGGACCTAGCGAAAATATTTGGTATACTGCCAATTACTTAACTTAATTTCATATTAAAGCTAATAGGTACCCACTAGGAATGAAAGATAGTTTTACAGTTATGGGTATCACATAATGTATTTCCAACATTGTACGGATATATCAGTTGATTTTCTTCAATTTGTGAGATTTATTTGTGGTTTTTGGTTTCAACAATACCCAACCTATACAAGGTTATTCTTTAGTTTTACGAGTACCTTTACATAACCATAATTATTTAGCAAACATTAGATTATACATATGTTACTATAAACTTTCCAAAACGATTTTTGTAGGAACAATATTTTAATAACTGTGCTTTAATTATGTTAACCTCATTCCAAATAGTATCTATTTCGTAAAAGAAACTCTAAGTCTTCAAATACATATGTGGTAAAAATTGTCGACTACATTCATAAGTAAATTTGCAATTTTAGATCCTTCAAGCATTATGAGATTCATTTAGCCAAACATCTATACCGTAAGAAATCATAAATCGTCCCCATTTCGACCAATGTGTAATCCAAAAAGAGGTTAAGCTTGTTATTAGAGCAGTAATAATTTAAATTGGATTATTTTCCCGGCATTTTGCGAACAACCTAACTCCGGTTATCCGCGACGACACTCAAAACAAACGAAAGTCTGATAAATGTAGCTATTAATCTTCCAAACGCTTCTGAGTTCGTCCTTCTAGATACGCACCGAGACAATTATAAAAGATCTAGATCTGAAAATTTTTATCAGTGCAGTTGGTCGGGTAGTGAAGTATTTAAATTTTTCGTGCTTAGCAATACATAGTATCGAGTCGACGAATAAGAAGAAGAATCAGAAGTTGAGTTTATGGCGTTATTTTTTTGTAAATTTTGTTTCGTTCTTGTTGAATAAACCTGGATGCCTATGGTGTACTATAGCAACGAAAGGCCCTGTTTACCGAGTAGCCTATTGTCATTTCATTACCATAAAATAGTCGAAAGGTACGGGTCAGCTGGAGGCAGGTAATGAATGGCAACAAGTGGACTGTAACTCTGAAATATTATTATCATATTCCGGCCTTTCCCTCACCTGTTTTGTTTTTGTTATTTTTTTCCATTCCTGTACGTAACGAGCATCCTGTTTCGCGGTTAATTTGAATGCGTGTTTTTGTTAGTAGAATTTGCCTCGGATTTTTGTCATTTCCTTTTTCGCTGCGACATTTCGTGGCTCGTTTAAGTATATGGCCCTATTTTTTAACCGCGCCGCAGTTTTCCTTATGAAAATAAGCGTCGTTTCCTTCCTTCACCTTTCAGAATTAGTTTAGAAGTTTTGATTGTATTATAAATTTAAATCCAAAAATTTAATAAACCATATAAACGTGTAGGTCCTTTGACTTGTTAAAAATTAACAATAATTCCTATATTTCTGCCGAATGTCGTTATTTCAATGGCGTTAAAAATAACGTTATTTCATCATTGTTTTTAAATAAAATTCAATTAACATTTGAAGGATGTAGTAGTCTCTTTACTGAGACTCCCTCTGTCGTGGTCAGTATGAGATATCTTTGCGAGTAAGAAATCTACACCTTATGAAATCTATTTGTTGACTGTTATTCAGACCGGTTGGTGTATTGAAAAGGATAAAAAAGTCGATATACTCCAAACATTCTCTCTTTCTATGGGTAAGTGAACTACTAACCCAAATGGAGGTAGTATACCTTTCAAACCTAGTATTTGCATTCTTGGTACGTCATCAAAATACGTCCCCCCAAAACACAATCTTCCTCCGATAAGGTCAAAATATCAGTCGTTCGCTCTAAATGCAAATATTACCGCACCCAGGAGAGGTGTTATAGCTACGGTTTTGAGGTAAAAAAGGACGAAAACACCGCTAAATGGCAAGAAAGCACTTTTTATGCTGACGGAATTGGGTAGTTAAAGATAAAGAATGGATAGACCGTGCTGTTAGATAAGCTGCGCCAGTGTAGTTCAGTTTATACCAAATTGGATGTACAACGGGTTATCTGGTAATTGAATTTTTGCCAAGATAATGTTATAAAAAGAAATTCTGAGACTTTCAGGGCCTAAAAGATATCATATCGTTGTAATTTCAGAATTTCGTCCTGAGTTTTTGTTATTATTTTCCTAGTGTACAAAGTTTCTAGCTTCTTACTAGGTTTATTTAGTATGCATTTATTATAATGTACAAGGAATAGTGACTGAACTAATTTTTATAAGGACTTTTGTTCTTCTTTGATACTTGATATTTTTGTAGGTTATATATTGTAGTAATCCCAGAATATAACTATACAAAGGGTATACAATATAAGCATTACTTAAATTCTCTATTTTAAAATCTGCAAGTGAAACCAGTTAAAGCTTAACAAAATGCTGAAGATGCATTAAATGTTATGAAAAGTTTCATTTCATTCGAGAGTTCTCTAATTATCGTACATCTTCATCAGCCACTGTGAATACAAGCGGAGGTGAGTTTCCGCAATAGGAAACGACGGCTCCAGGGAAATGACGCACGGGATAAACAGCATTGAATACGGAATTGATTCTAAAACACTACACTACGGCATGTATCCGTTATGCAGAGGATTCTAATGGATAGTAAATAGCAATAACTTTCTCTTTCAATAGCAACGGCAAAAATAGCAAAGTGGTTTGCAGACTAGATAATTGATGAGCAAAATGGTTCGATGACCATGGTGATATCGTTTTGTTGTGAAGACGGAATTTCATGGAACTATTAAAACTTACTGGAATACTGTGTGTAGGGCATGATACTAACTCATAATTGAACCACGAACATGCTAATATAATTAGTGTGTATTGTTATACATATGTACATATTCTAACAGTATTCTCCAATTTGATCGGCAGTATAAAGGATTTTGCTCCGTCCCAAATTCAAGTTACCAAAATTTTGATGTCTATAATGAATGTGAAATATTCACTCAGTGTTTATTTTCGTTCTAATTACCACGTATAGATAAACTCTGTAATATAATATAATACCTAGGTTTTTAACAGATCATATTTTGTATAGCTTTGCATTATGTTTTACCAGACAATCTTACAAACGAGTCTATATCTCAAACGTTGACAAAACAAAGCGAGTTCATTTCGCTCAAACGAAATATCACCCCGATAAAGCACAGCAAGACATAGTGTAATTGCTCCTTTCGCGCCCAAGTTGTTTCATGAGATCTGATAATAGTCCTATATATAATATTAATATCAGATGAAACAAGATAAGGCGGCTGTGCTACAGATCACTATGAATGTTGTTTATTTGTATCGTCACTTCGCTAGATGAGAATCTCGCTTGTTCTGTTAAAATACTCGACTCACTGAACAAATCCAACAATGAAAAGGCGAAATGAATAGTTCCGTAGCAACAATGCGATAGCACAAGATGTTGCCTGTTTTCAGCTTAAAAGCCAGAACCGAATATTTCACTGGCGAGAGATCTAGAAAACATTTTCTTAAGAGTGCCGTTGACTTTATCAAGGCTATTGAGGGCAGACCGCCAGTAAATAAATGAAACTAGGATTATATAGTTGCTAATTATGAAGAGGGAGCTATGCTTTGAAATAAGAAGAAATTAATTGCTCGATAGTTTACTCTTCGAAGCGATTTTGAACAAATTATAATATTGGTTCACTAAAGGGACATAGATTTTAAAAGAAATATAAATAATTAATTAATACAACTGAATTATGAAGTACATATTTTCTGGTATCAAAGAAAAACAATACCTATTATGAAAATAGGGACTTTAACTAATGGCATATATTACTATGACAGTCTAGAATATTAATATGGCATATATTAATATGACAGAATAATAGTTCATTTCAAATTCCAATCACCGGAATGCACGACGAAATGCACCTGACGAACATATCATCAGCATGTTAGAGAGGTATTAGAAAGAAATATCTGCAAGGGATTTTATCAAGAATTGAAACTATTTGTAGGAAACTAAGGATTTTCGGTAGCTATTCACCACCTAACGCTATTTTATCACAGTATTGAGAAGCGACCTCAAACGAATTGCAAATGTTTGCCTCTTGCGAGTGTAAGATAGATTGCCTCGTGTTGCCTCTGCTAGCGATACCGACTCTCGGTGGGCTCTCGGTCGACTCTCGGTCCCTTTAAATTGGAACACGACACGATGTTTTCGGCCGTCCGTCCGACGGTGGCACAACAGTGGCTTTAAGTAATCAGTGGGGCTTCGTACGCTCTCATGGTTAATCACTATTTCAAAATTGCACGTCCCACGCTAATCGCGATGTCGGAATTGCTTCCCGCAACTCGTGACGAGTTGCACTGTTGAAGGTTTACGTCTATGCAGTATATCTTGGTCTGTAGCATTGTAATAATTAATTATGTAGTACAATTAACAGTGGATGATATTTATTAAGGTTTAATTACACTCATTAAATTTATTACTATAAAATAATTCATGAGTATTTGACTTTAAGTGGCAGTGTGCTGGTCACATCTGTCGCCGAACCGATAACCGTTGGAGTAGACGTGTTCTGGAGAGGAGACCGCGTTTTGGCGAACGTAGCGTAAGTGGGGGGCAGCAGTTGGATACGTCGAGCTGAAGAACGAGCTCAGTGGCGTGCTATTGGAGAGGCTTATATCCAGCAGTGGACGGAAATAGGCTGGTAATGATGATGATAATGAATTGACTTCAATCAAACTATTTTAATATTGCTACAGTAAAGTAATTACAGTATTTTAATTGTTTAATTACGTTAAAATAGCTCTCATTTGAACAAATACGAATTCGCAGCGAATAAATAAAGCGGGTTTTTTTCATAATATACATACGTTCAACGCGTTTGAAGATATATGATTTGGCGTTGGCTTTTTGATAAAAATATCTTCATACCTATGCGTTGATAAATTGGAATATGTAAGTGTATTTGATTTGGTATTTGAAGCTTACATACGAGTGCTTCCACAATTTTTTTAATATTTATAAAATTAAACAATTTCGGACGTTCCTTCAGATGCGGAGCCACTGATTTGCAAGCTTCAAAATATCCATTATATTAATGTAATTATTAAATATAATTATAGTAATTAAATAATAATAAAATATTACGAAAAATTGTTAGAAGACTATAGGACGTTTTAAGAATTCTAGCGGACCAGTAATATTTATAAGCGTTATTTCAAAAATCTGCGCATCGTGATAGTGTACGTTTTATACCACCCCGAATGAAGGACAGAGAATCATTTTCAGAAGTGGGAAAGTAATAGATTGCGTTCAATAACAGTACCATCTTTTATGGTCCTATAACTTGTCTTTCTATTAAACTCGTGACTGTTTTATGGCTACGTTGAAAAACTCAAACAATACGGGGGCGAAAGCTTTGTTAATAAATTTCTTTGATGTATAATGAAATCAATTATCATAAAACTCGGTATTTGTTAACTGTGAATGGGCTTTGAAAGTGCATAATGGCGGTCGTTCCGTCGGGAGCTCATTAGATAGCCCCGCGGGACCAGATCAGGCCAGCAGGACTCAGGCATTTCAATCTGAATGAACTAACAAGTGACTCGTTAAAAACTGAAAACTAACGACGAATGCAGTTCGTTAAGTCCGTTTAAACGTACATGTGTATGTGTTTGTATGTGACATAGCATGACTCAGCAGAAACAACTTATATATAGACACGCGAAGAGAAATTTTGTATCTCTGTGTAAAATTCAGCGTCCGTGTTGGGAGAATTGGCATAGTTGAAATATATATAGTGGAGTGCAGAAAACTAATATAAAACAGTTTAATTTTTTAAAAATCAGTATTTACGATTATGCTATCACTCAGACATATGTATGGTCATGGCTAAACAGTAGACCAACACTATTATTAATAAAATTTTAGTTTAGATTAGACTGCCTTTTTGGTTGAGTGGTTAAAAACGCGACCGCCGATCGGGAGGTTCCAGGTGCGAATCCTGGGTCTGGTACTATTGGATTTTTCTAATTTAGAACTTTTAGTAGTGACTCGGAGACTGGATCTGTGCCCGGCGCTACATGGGATGTAAACGTAACTTGTGAATCGCGGGGGTGTACTACATTCCTCTGCCTACCCTTTAGGGGATTAAAGGCGTGATGTTACGTTTTTATACGTAAAATTTTAATATTCCTTACATTAAAATTATACTCACCTTATGACATTATTTCGTTACAATTTTCGTGGAAGTCATTCAAGTTCGTTATCTGTTTTCCAATCTTATTAAGGCATGATCAGAAAGAATACGTACTAACGTAATAGCTTCATGGCATTGCATAGCGGAAATATTTTTAACATAACATTATTATGACTCCTCGAGAAAGTGCAAAGGATCTCTTATTACCAGTAGGGGCGAGTAGCGTAATAAACATTGTTTTAGGCCACCCAAGATTACATGATGGTTCATTCGCAAACATATATTATATCTACTTATATAACTTCATACGGTGTAAATGTTAATGATTTCTGCTGCCCGGGGAGACCTAGACTTCTCTATCTTATACATCTGTTTAAAAAGACAAGTTTTAGATCAGGTATTAGCCGAAATCAGCATGTACATATGAATGTAATATGTATTAAGAGAGCGGAGTGTAGAAAAGCACGACAGGTCAGTAAGGAAAGAGGTATTTGCCATATAACATATTAAGTATATCGTTCTACTCTTGGACCCTGATCCACTTCTAGAATTCGATGGGTTAGAACCATAATCTATCACGGTGGCCAAGTGCTGGTTAGCATATATTTTTAATTCATTGTTAAGTTTTACTATTGACAAGCACGTGTAATACATGAAACCAATAACTGATTAAATTGATTTAGGCCTTAACGTCGATACACGTGGTGAGTTAACTTACAAGATGGCGTCTTATAATTAAACAGACAATTGATTGAAAGGGTTTATGTAAATCCTACAACATTAACAACTACTCAATTAGCTAACTGGTAATTTGGTAAATAAGCCTAAGATACGAGTAAGTTTGAAATTATGTAATTTCAAAATTACGTCGTATGTGTCTTGCAAGCCCAAATATTATTTACTGTTTGGCTTTGCCGCCGACATGCCAATCTCCTTCTATAAATGTTGGCTTTCAATCTCAGTTGAGATATTCATTAGAAAACGTATTCTGAATGTGGCAGATGCTTCGTCTTTGAATATCAAAGATATCGAACAAACTTTCAATTTCTCGTCGAGACAAATAATACACAACATAGTAGCACAGCTGTTTCAAATTTTTTTTTTAATGAAATAGGACGAAGAAAAATATAAGCGAATAGGTATGCGAGTATATTTGTACCTAATATTATAAATGAATTGCTTATTCTTGATTTGGACCGAAACTGTAAGTGTTTATAATGGGCTTTGTTATTTTTTGTGTACAAGAATAGGAGGAACATTTCTCCGTGGAAATCTATTATGGTCCTGTAAAGAATCGGTGAGATCTCAGGTATCGCTTGTCGGGTGCCAATAATAACGTTTCACACATGTAGCCCCTCTTTAGGATTCCTTCGTTCACTGGAATCGTGGAAAACTGAATGTATTTTTAGTAAGTAAATTATTCTACTGTAAATAAATACCTACATAGTTATTTGTATCCGTCTGACTGGAAATCGTAACCGTGATCGTACGAGTACAAAAAAGTTTCAATCATAAATTTTGCTTCATAACAATACTAAAAATATTTGGTGTATCCGCAAATATCGTCCAAGCCCTACAGAAAATAAATATTAAAACATTGCTACCCCATTGTAGAAATAACGGAGAACAAACGGCTTCAACAGACACCTTCATAAAATATATACTCATGACGCAATCTTTTAAGGGTTGTAAGACAACTTGTTTGTTTTTTACATATTATCTACTTCATTATCATAATCATTACAATTTTTTATTTATCGATCATTGGACACGAATCTTTTCTCAGAACGAAACGGGTTAAGGACACAGTTTGCCACACTGACCTAGCGCGGGTTGGCAATTATCTATATAATTTGATTATAATAGCCTTCTTTGGAACAGAACTACTCAGTTCAATATAGTTACCCACATATTTACAAACGCTAATGGATTTCATACTCAATGTACATGGGATTTATAAGGGTCGGTTATCTAGGGATACTTTATTATGCATAGCACCGACCTCAACAATGTGGTTATATCGTAACAGAATATGAACTATAATATTGTTGAAAGAGTATTATGTAGGTACTTGTATCTTCTATCACTGGGAGTTTTCATCATCCTAGCAGATATTGCTTTAGTTAGGTTAATAGAAAATATTAAGTTGTAACTAATATTGATGTTAGGAGAAAAGTATTGAAGAATAATAATGAAAATCGTATACGTCACTGATAGTGTAGTTTATATGTAAACTTAATGGACACAATATAAAGTATTTCCATATTTTTATACATATTAAAGACTATGTAAGCTACAGTTTGAGATTGTAAGCAGCGACAGATGTTACTGTGAAAGATTTTGTTATTGCATTTCACAAATTAGGTAAGAGTGGTCTACCATAATATACGAAACGCAATATGACTATTTGACTTCCACGTTAGCCTAGTGTTTTCAAGTGTGACTGCTGAGGTTCTAGGTTCGGTCCCCAAGGGTCGGGCCAAGTATTATTAAAGTTTTCTAATTTTAAACTCCCAGTAGTCGCTAGAAGTCTCGATTTTTATCCGATATATGGTATTATACCTATCCCCTATTCCATGGTACGTATCACATAGGTGATGGACCCTAACTGGTGAAACGTAGGAGTACTACATTTTTCTTTGTACGCCTTCGGGGAAATACAAGTATGACGTTGTTTTATGACCACCAAATTATAAAATAACTTAACAAAGTGAATTAACCAACAATGAACGCTTAGTCTTGAGGTAGTGCAAGTACATGCCTGTCGGGGTCGAAATTAAATTTTCTATGTATTACGGGTATCTCGAAATGATAGAAGTTCCTATCTGCTTAAGGTCTTATTAATATATTAATAATTAAGCATTAATTAATCATTAATTAAATAATGTAAAGATGGACAACCTTTCCATACCACATGTACCTATAAAATACGTTTTTATTTACCGACTTCTATATTTCTTTTACAAAAACATGATTATAAATTATGATATTAGTTTCTTTTACAGAAATGTTACTTTTGAAGATGGCCGTATAAAACAATACAAAGAAATCACTAATAAAATCAATGTACATATTCTCGTATAATTATGATCTTAAAATTAAAACGTAAATAATATTTATGAAGTTCAATAATCGAGTAGAGTTCGCAGGGGTCGCTACTAACACATATTATAATGAGATGTCTCGATAGACCGATGACCTATCGAGAGCGATGCATGGTACAACGAACTCTTTCATGAGTAGAGCCTTTGTTTGTGGCCGCGGATTTGTAGGAGTTTCCTAGGAAAATAATTAATATACTTGTAAAAGGTTATGGAACTAGGGCTGTTTATTAGAATGGTTTTATTTTATTTTCCGCCTTGTTGGTAGATGGGTGGCAAGTGAGACTATCGATCGAGAAGTCCTGTGTTCGATTCCTGGGTCAGGTAGGTACTACGGGATTTTTGTAACTTAGATTTTCTAGTAGACATTTCTAATAATGGCTCGGAGACTGGATCTGAGCCCGGTTTTTGGCAATAGACTCACCACTTATTCCATGGTGGGCCGTAAACGTAACTGATGAAAGTTGGTAACATTCTATATTACTCCGCCTACCCCTCCGGGATTACAGGCGTGATGTTACCTTTTATTTTATTTTCTACAATTTGCAGATCTGGTATTCCTTAGTCGAACAGTTAATTGTTGCGTATTAGTGTCGCGAAAGCAATGTACATATATTGTTTTTAAAACAATATTATTCATTCTGGTTCCAGGGTTTAAAGTTTTCAGAATTTAAGTCATACAACTATTTATTTTACTACCTATATATTATTTACTGAGGCTATTTGTAGAGAATAATGCACTTACAAACTTAAAAGTATCCTTAAAGTCGTCTTTCACTTTATAATTAATATCACCGCAGAATACTCGCTTCCTCTGAGACACGGGCCTAAATTAGGAACCCATATAAAAGAATTCATTATTCTTGCATTATACAATTCTTCTCGAATATTAATTTCCATAAAATATTCATAATGAGAAAAAATAAAAGAAAATTTTAGGAGAGCTCCTTAGGACGAGGTTATTAGATGAAATTAATTCCCTCGCGAGCTTGTATTAATTTAATGTAACGACATCTTTATGAGCTGCGAGTCAAAGTAGGACGAGTGTACGAAGGATAAATCTGTCGCGCGAGTTAACGCCCGTTCACAAATTGTAATTTACCGCCACGTGTGATGCACGAATCGTTAGAGGACACCATGTGGCACACACTGCTCTTTCAGTTAAGAAATAATTAAAAGAGCAACTTACATAACTCGGAGTCTGGATACGCGCCCGGTGTATGGCAATAGACTCACCACTTATTCCATGGGACGTAAAACGACACTGGTGAAAAGTGGGAGTGTTCTACACTCCTCTGCTTATCCCTTCGGGGATTATAGGCGTGGTGTTATGTTTTCATTTCGTTAGAATCACACGTGTGTTATCACGTAGAGTAATATAATAAAGAATGGTATAAATACAGTGTTTTATATTGTAACTGGCTCGCCACCTATTTTATTGTGGGAAGTATAACATAACTGGTAAACCGTGAGAGTGTGTAACACTGCTCTGCCTATCCTTTTGGGAAAATACAGGCGTATTGTCATCTTACGTCATAACGCAAATCATTGTGAAAGTTTACAAGTAGCGTCAAGTTGATCAAATCGGTCTGGCAATAATGGCAAAAATAATTAGTTTTCAGTATATCTCTTTAATTTGTGAATAAAATTATTTATGATTATACATCTTTAAAGAAAATTCAAATTTTATTTGCTTTTCAGTTAACTGGTAGCCTAGTGGTTAAGAATTCAGCCTCTCATTCCGGGGGTCCTGGGTTCAAATCCATGGCGCGCACCTCTTTAT
>DWME01006051.1:0-14130 GCA_018244795.1 Parelbella ahira ahira | reverse complement strand
GAATTTAGTATATTATCATGTACCTAATTTAAATTTGTGTTTCGATCACAAACAAACTTAAATATATTTAGAAGACCACAAATATAAATAGAAAACAACCTTGAAGAATGGTTAACGTAACTAGTTGTTAGTACGTTTTAGTTTTAGTGGACAATAAACAATAATATTTTTCTATAAAAGTGGGCTTATTAATAGCTACAAACCAGATGGCCTTATGTCATCAGTTATTAACACGCCGTTCGACGATGATTGATTGTCATAGATTATATTTACTAAAGAACCACAAATTCAGCGTCTCCTCTCCATCCTTCCCAAAACTCGGCACTTACTTATTTAATATTTAAAAAATATTTATGAAATATGTTTGTTTAAAGTATGGTGATTTACCTGAAATCCATTTCGTTTACCACAAAATATATTACCGCGGAATAGCTCTTAGTACGTGAGAGTCCTGAAAAAATCGTACAAGTAGCGAGTAACGAAGAGGGATGTAGAGTTTGGGTGGATTTATGCGTTCCGAAACGAAGGTTAATTAGCACTGAGCCCCTATTCACTACGCTACTATTCGGAGCACGCGACCTTGCGACTATACGACTTTTGCTATAACGTTACTTATCATTATCATTAATCTAAGTCTCCTTGACATAGGCTTCCTTTGAGGGGTTTTTGCTCATAGTTTCAACGCTGGACGTACGGCTTGTGGATAGTAGACCACGGCTTGTTGCATCACTTAGGCTGTTACTCGTTGGCGACCAGGGCACTTAGTAGTGCCTGCGCCATACGGCGCTAGTTATTCGGAACACAATGGAATATTATTATTTGCATATTGATATTATTGCTAACTAAAGTCAACATTGCCATATGTTGACTTTAAATAGTAATAATATCTCAACATATTATGTGGCATCTGCTTTCATATAAGGCACAGCTGGTGCTCCATTCATTTATTTTTTTGTTAATTATAATGGTATATGTCTAATTGTCCTAATTAAAATGATAACAAAATAACATTAATTAATATGTTGTAATAAGAACAATAGTAAGAAAGTAATATGTATGTATTTATAAGTTCATTTACATATATATAAGTATTAGCCTTCTGATTACTATAATACAGAATCTCTTGTAGTCTACTTTGGGTTCAGATGGTTGTGGGTGGACATATCACAAGATATCCATTTATTTCCTATTTAAAACCTTAATACATACAACCAATATTCGATGTCGGTAAATATTTGGCCTTGGGGGGAATTGATCCTACTACACCTGGCTCAACGATCAGGCCTATTAACCATTTGATCAATGGACCAACTACCTTCGCGGAACTATTAATTTCAATATTTAATTAATACAAAATGTGAAGTATGCTGCAACGTACTCATATATATATGTACAAGTAATGATATTCTTATTCTAGCAGTTTTTTATGCTCTTAATATTACTTAATATAACAAATGGTTGCGTAGCTTTTGAATTAGCTAATAAATAATATAATTACAATAACCGTTATACTGCAATAGTAATATTATAAAGTAGAAAATGGTTTTTTACATTTAGACAATTAAGTTGTAACTAAAATTTCAATTTGGACGAAGATCTTTGAAGATAATATTTAGATGAATATTAAATTAACGATAAAAAATACTTTCTGTTTATTGTTGCATTGCGACAAAATTAATCGGTCCTTTAACAGTCCCCCTTATCTAACGTAACACGGTTTTTGCTGGCGTTTTAACAAAATTTATCGTTTTTCTTTTTGTACCGACTATCCGCCCGTTTGTTTGTTTCTTTCACCTCACGTAGGTCACTGCATTTGTTACGTTTCGACTAATCTTTTTTTATTTTTCTCCTCAGGTACGTTTTTACATTGAATGCTTAGGGCGTGCCGGTGAGCTTTACGCTTCGATTGACATTGCGTTTACTCTACGGAAAAAAATAACAAAAAACCTACTATTACTTTGCAGAAAGCCACTTGTAGCTTTATCTACACCTTGCTCTTAAAATATATTCTGGAATTAACGAATATGATAATTTTTTTTACGAAAATTATCCAGTAATCACTTTTTATGATACTTTTTGAGAATGTGCTCGTTTTAAAACTGAGTTACTGTGATTGATCGCGTGCTATTCGCTATTCATAGTGCGCCGTGAAAGTGTACAAATTATGAATAATGTGATTATACGAGCCGTTGATTGTGATGGATGGTGTGAATCTTCGGAGTGAGGCGTTATCCAAAGTCTGATTATAGAGTTTTGGTCATGAAAAGCGTCCATCCTAATAAAGTTCATTATGGATTCGATTTTTATTCCGATCTATTTTTATATTGGTACTGGAAATATGTGAAGAGCTTTTCTTAATTATTAATTCTTAACCTGCCTCGTTGGTCGCATGGTTACAAAGCATGACTGGTGATCAAGAGGTTCTGGGTTTGAATTTCGGGTCTTATATTACTGGATTTTTATATTTTATAACAAAAATTTCCAGTATTGGCTCGCAGTCAGAATCTAAGCTCGGTGTGTGCCAATAGGCTCACCACATATTTCATGACGGGACGTAAACATAACTGGTGAAACGTTGAAGTGTATTATACTCCTCTGCCTACCCCTTCGGGGCTTAGACTCGTAGTGTCACATTTTTTAAGCCTTAAAAATACTATTGAACTATGATTTCACAGTAAAACATATTGCATTGTAACAAGCAGGTGATATAAAAACAATTGTATTAAAAGGGGCATTAGTTAAAGGTACAGCAACACAATAAATTTGGGAGCGTGACCTTTTCAAGCGCCTTACATCTTTTACTAATGGGTACATCAAAGACCCGAAATTACTCATATCTTTAAAATTGCTATGGTTAAGTCCCCGCGTAATATTTCGCTGAGGTTTTTGGGTAAAACAAGGAGGTTCCCGAAACAAGGGTCTAAAAGCTTTGGAAGGGTTAGCTGTAGATCATTTATAACTACCCCTGACAGGATAAGGAATTCCTGTCTGCGTTATCTCATCTAAGCTTAGTTTAAGTGATGAATAAAACTTTCGCTATTTTCATCGTCTAAAATGTACTTTTTAAGTAAATTAAGTAAGCTGTTTATTGAGTCAGGTGTTATTTTTCGGAAATTTATTGTTAATAGTTAAGGCTCTGACGTAAACATATGATTCATACTAAATAATGATATCTTGACGAGACCGTCAGTTTGCAACTGGCCAGTATACAGTCCATGACCTTAAAAAAGCTCCGTTTTGTGGCGAAACAGCTGTTGGTATGGCGGCATTTACAATATCTTTGCACGCGCATGTGTTGTTCGTGGGATAATGGGCGATTCATATTGCATGAAGATAAGACAAAGTATGTACACCGTAATTATTCTTATTAAGTACCAAACACGACTAAATGAGAAATAACCAAAACCAGTGACACCGTGCGTACTCAGAGCGGTGGAACTCTAACGACATGGCTTCATTCTTTAGATCATGGCCACTTTAGTACTGTGATGCATAGCCGTCCCTTGATACAAAAAAGTCTGATATAGCGCCAATAGTGAACGTAGGCTACTTAAATTGTCATCCGCAGACCGCGGTTACCCGTTACTTGCGCTACTATATATACCAAGATTTCAACTCGGAACCAATAAACACTGCTGGCCAACAGGCAATTTTACAAACCATTCGCAGGTTATAAGCATTGGTTGCTGATTTAATCCGCTACAGATGTTCGTGAATAAAAAAGAAGTGATCCATCAAGTTCAAGATTATTTCTACAACCTCTTTGGGGATCGAAGTGGATGGAGTGTGTTTAAAAATAATCTATTAAAGTGAGTTTGAGCTTTAGGTAATTGGTTTCTTTCAGTTTCAAACGGACTAACTAGTTTATATATTGGTGTTTGTATGTTTATCGACAGGCAGAATATTGAAATATACAAGTGGCACGTGGTCGGCAAATTACATGCGAATAACAATATGTAGATATGAAATAGCCACTGGGATATATACACATAAATCATCCCGCGTCATCGCGGGCTCGTACGACTTGAACGGGTTAAATTCTCCATGCATAACATCTTTATAAATAATTTGTCAATACTAGCCCGGATTTTCAATTTTAAATATTAAAAATAAAGACTGTTAAACAGTTATACTGTTTATGTTTACTGTTAAATAGCTGTGATACAGCCGTCACTAGGTCTACTTCGACGTGATACTATGTCGGATAACAAATTTAGCACGGTGAAAATAAAACCTACTTTATCGAAAGTCCAAGAAGCAAAGTATGTTGATAAACCGCATATAATTGATGTCTCCTTACAACTCGACAAATATAACAATAAAATGTTACAAGGAGGCAGCCACTCGCAGTTAATCAGAGTCTCCAAATATTAACTCGAGACTTGTGGAACTTAATTAGAAAATTGGAAGCGTGGAGCGACAAGTTGGAGCAAACGGTGTAGGCTTAGTTTGTACTTAAAATAATCTGAACCGAGTGTGTGAAAACCAAGGTATTTTGATTCGCAAACTTGAGAGATCGCTGATGATGTTTTCTCGTGGTAATTTCTTTAAAGCGTAGTAATTACTACAAAGGTCTCGTTTGAAACTTTTTACATTTAAATATTACGCTTGTTTTGAGGCTAAAATAATACACAAGTACATACAGATTTCCTAGTATCTGCTGTTTGTAACAATATGTCCGTAAAATATACATATCTACGTGGCCTTTTTGTTTGAAGTTGTACATTAGCTGTTTCCTTGCAACGTACAATGTACAACAAGAATGAAATGTAAAAATCTAAATATGCGATTCGTTCTTTGTGAACCATAGTTGCAAGACAAAGTGAAAATGATTTCAGAACTACTCGTAATTAGTTTGATTGTACCATTGAAGTGAAAGATATAATGAAGTTTAATTGGCATAGAGAATGAAAGATAACGGCCAATTGAAGTACTTTAGAGCGTACACGTTCGTGAGCTGTATGGCGCGAAGGATTGTAATACTCGTATTCTGTGAACAGGCAATCTAGCAAGCATACTACAACTCACCCCTCGCTAGCGTAAAACTCACAAAACACCACAAAGATAATTAATTTATTAAGAAATGGATCAATGATCGTTCAATCAATTTCCCTCAGCTAAAAATGAACTGCTTTAAAAATTACCTTTAAATACCAGGAGCACATAAACGAGCGGCAATCAATTTGTCAAAATCACTTCGCGTCGACGTCAAGCGTCAGTCTTCGTGTGTCAGTGCCGCGCCTAAAACAACATTGACAACAGGACCCGATAAAAGCGGGCCACATCCGCTTCCGGCCGCCCCACAAGACGCTAAGACGGTATCAAACGTGACAATCGATTAAGGTACCGAGTTAGAGGTATTCCTGTAGTGGTAAGATTAGTTTTAACAATCGCAGTTCTATTGCTACAATGAGACAGAATTCCGAATGCCGCGTGGAGTTATGATGTGGATAGGAAGGTAATTTATGTTAGTACGTAAATAGTTGCCGAATAATATACGAAAAGAAACATATAGGTTTTCTGTAGAACATTAAGTACAAACATTAATAATAATAATTTTACTTTTATGCTCTTCAGATATGTAGGTGTTAGATTTTCTATGATCGGAAATGAAATAGACTCATTTTTCAAAATAACGATTTTCACACAAACATCCATTCTAATACACGCTATCTATCATTACTTACGTGTCCATGGACGCTTCAAAGTGTGATTTGCAATTCCCTACTAATACACCAGTGCACTGGTATATTATATTCTTTAACCTGATACAAGAGAGTAAATATCAGAAAGTGTAATACAGAAATGTCACTCTGGGAAAATACAACAGCGCAAGACACGAACATCACACCGTGGAACCCGTTGTACAATTACTACCAATAGCAAAGCAACGTGTTGCTACCAAACAGCATTTATTAAATCGAGTCACCCTAGTTCCTATACAACTCTCGGCGCGGTCACGTCTGTCGCACGGTGTACGTTAATATGTCGTACGTGCGTCGCCTGCCTAATGCGGCCGCTTATAAAACGTGTAGAAGGGAGGTTGCACCGACTTTATTCTGCTTTTGATTGTGACTACGTGTGTGGCGTGACGTCACGTTGTTCGGTTGTATTGCCTCGATATTAAATGAATAAACTAGAGACGGAAGTGCAGCGCAGAATTGTAGCGAGAGTTATCGGGATAGATGTTGAACAGAAATGTTGAGTTAAACAAAAGTTTTCAGTTCAATAAAAGTTGAATTTAACGTCTTTCTGTGATCTCCTTTGTTTTCTTTTTCAATAAGCGGTTCACGGTTATCCGCGATCTCTTATAATACTTAAGAGACGTGCCCAAATATTAAATGAATGAGTATCATAGCATCATCATTGAGCGCAGAAGCCGTGTTGATGGAAACAATGGAAACACACAATACAGCAGGTGGGACTCAACACGCAACGCACGGTACGACACGAAATGAGAGAGGTATATTTATTGCAGAGTCGTCATTCATAACTCGAAGCACGGATTGCAGATAACCCCAACGAACATATCTATTTTTAAGCGTAGATCAATTCTTATAAATATTTTATTCAGGTATTTGTCTTCACATAGGTAATATGGATTTTAATATAAATTACGGTAAAGGACATCTAAAGAAAATTAATTTAGTATTTTGCCTATTGACTGAACGTATTAATAAATTTAAATACATGTGATACCGGTTACGATTATCTGCTTATTTTGTAACGTAAATTAACAAATTCACTCATTGCGCCGTTGCTGCTATATAGTATGTTTCCATTGTGTTCTTTTTGAATATTTATATATCCGTATTTAAAAGCCACAAATCCTACTTTTTCCCTTAGTCTGCCTTACTGGAAATGAAATATTTATGATTTTGAAATTAGTAATTTAAGTTATCTAACGGTTTCTAGAAATTCACGTAAAACGTTCCCTGTAAAATGTATTCCGCGTAAACAGTATTGCGAATTATTCTGTATAATGGACTCAACCGTTATGAAATTCGATTATTAATTCTAATAAATTCGCCGAAATGTATAAATTTCCACAACTATTTATCTAAAGTTACAAATCCTCGGGGTTATATTGTAAACAGTACAGTTGTTGGAATACCTGATACGGATCGATAGACAGCTAATCGAATGAAAATCATGAATCCAAAGCCGGCATGACAGCGCGGTGATTTATAACGTGTCCGATGTAAACGTTATCGTAACCATCTAGAACATGCTACTTAATCCTGGCAACCTCGAAGCAGATTTAAATTTGTACACTGAATAAATTCTACACTGTGGTAAAGTCTTATAGGAGTATATACTTGGCTTACTTTAATATGGCTAATTATTGATCAGGACAAAGACATTAATATAAGCATAAAGACATTTACATTTGTAAAAAGATCGTAAAGTTCTATTAGTAAAAAATATTTTTAGCTGTGTCACGAATTTTTTGTTTTGTAAAGTATAAAACACATCTAACGATTTTCTAAGCAATTGTATAATACACGATGAAAGTAGTAGGTATATAAATTATTAGTATGTACTGGCTCATGGATGAGTTAGAATTTTTCAAAATCGTCGTGCGGGTAAAAAAAGAACGATGTAGGTAGAAGCAGCATGTCAAGTGCATAAGTATAAAGATAAATAGTACTCAATCAATACAATCCAATCAATACTCTCTGCCTATCTCGTGAAGGACGAATAATAACGGCGTAATCATAGCAGGACATGACGATATCATATAATCAAAAAGAACTTTATTACCTACATTGAAAATGAGGTGACATTTATGTAGCATAAAAAATGACTTAAAACGTTCTTATAGGAAAAGAGTAGTTGCAAAAACGAATAAAATATTATTTATATGACAAATGAAGCATAGCTGATGTAAACAAAAAAAGTTTGCAGTAGACTGGAGCGATTTAAATCTATCCCTTGACGTGAACATCCCTCTTTGTATATAAATAAGCTTTGAACTGATAGCTATGATTGATTAGACGTCTGACATGTGCCGAACCCTCTTGCCGATCGTCGTAATAGTTCAGCTTTTGGCACAATTGGTAAAAATATAATGAAATGAGAGTAACAACACAAAAACTAGGTGTGTCCTGTGTCCTGGCAGCTTATGAGCATGTGACCAGGGGTTCCAAGTAATTTGCTCCTTACCAAACACTTTATGTAGTATCCATAAAATTGTTCCATGTGAATAAATAACATAATACCTACTTAAAATTTGTCAAGATAAGTATAAAATTATTGCAAGCTGTAAATAGTTAGTAAAAAAAAATAAAGTAAAAGAAACTACATTGATACTGATAATTACTACGTTTATGTTGAGTTTCTTTTGTTTCGTATATTATTTTGTATAACAATAATTAATAGTTGTTAATATGTGATGAACTCCGACCGTACGCCCTATTGCAATACTGTGTACGAACATGCATAACATGAAAACCACCAAAAAATAAATCTACCGTAACCGAAAGATAAATTTCAATGGGAAAGGCCAGTCATCGCTTAACGAGCCATTAAAATAAATTCAATGGTAAAGCATGGGGTACTATTACCATGAAAAGGAATCGATACATCAAGGTAAATAATACTGGGCGGCTTTAGTGAGATTTAATCCAAATAGGTTAACTGGAGTGTGACTAAGTTCTCTACAATTCTTCATCAAGTTCTCATATTCAGTGTTCGACATTTAACAGTTTCTTTAAACGATATCTTCATCAAATGCTCCGCTAACATATCAAAGGATATTAACCTGTATTTCAATCAACATATAGTACATTTGTAAATGCTTGCTAACGTGTGTTTCCCTTTTTTCTGTTGGCGGGAAGGCGTGCGGTTATGGATGAGTGTGGTTGGCGCCTCTCTGAAACCGATGACAAAGATGCGTAATTATTGCGAATACCAGTTGCCTTGCCCGTAGCATGTTTGTATACTTTTGTTGTGCTCCTCAGTTGCAGAATAATAATGGCACATATTGCGCTTTATATGTGTGATATTCTGAACCTCCTAGTTGAAAACTATAGCACGATATGTTCGACAGAAAAACTGGTTCCCTCGTTCCCATGCATGAAGCGTGGTAGTCTAATACATTCCTCTGTTACTTTAAAAAGTATTTAACTGAAAGGCTTAAGTTTTTACAGGATTAACTTTTAAATTTAAGTTTTAGCAACATTGTTATAATTACATTAATAAAATTAAGCTTATAAAGTTAAAATATTTGTTTGTTCTCTCTTTGCAAATATGTATATACATAGATAAGAACACTTTAATACCAGATTTTAAAGAAAGTTTTTTTTTTCAATATCTTATCTTTTCTTTTATTTGTACGAATCGCGGAATCACTAAACGCTTAACATAAACTACAAACAGATAATACCGTCCACACCAAATACAGAACTGGTTCACAACGAAATACTTACACAGAATTCTTGAACAACAATACTCCTCGCGTGGAAGTAAAAAATCCACCCGTTTCGTATTCCCGACGATTTGTTTATTCAGACAACGTCGCGCACTCGCTGGAAGAATTCTTAGAGCCAAGGTCGCGAGCAATATCTCTAGGGAACTTGCCTCCAGTATCTGAGAATTGTTTCTCAACACTTATAAATTCTTCCTGTTTAACACAGCCTCCCTTTATTTTCTCGTAAATTAAATTAAGATTTCACAAAGTCCGAAGACGGGAATTTGCGTCCGTACCACGTTCCAACGATCCTTATTGGGTTTACGACGAGAGACGTAAATCTGCGATGACAGTGGGATGGGGGCGTTTAAATATAATATTGACAACATAAATAACGTCAAAACTCTGTTGGCTGTTTAAAACCACCCAAAATCCGCCATTTTGTGTCAATATACATATATATCAATAATTTATTCCTTAAATAATTTCTACGTAGATACACTTCACTTTAGTTTATTCTTGTTTTCTGCTGTTTTGATTTAACTCTTTTCATTTAGCGTGTGGGATTGTAGTTACTAAGCAATTAAATGTATTAAAAAACATTACAGCTTAAGTTTTAGTGTATTTTGATAACTGTAATAAAAACAATAGTCATCACAGTAAAAGTCACTTTTAAATTATACATCTATAGTTATTTGTTAAATGTTTCATAACAATTGTTGTCTCTAATTCATTGTTTCTATTTAGTGCATTTAAAAATTTCTAACTTCATTTGCTATATAATTTCACACAATTTACACACATTTTGTACCATTATTTTCACTTTACACTCTACAATAATTTACGTGTCAGTTATTCAATTCAATTATATTATTTACACCTGCAATAAAGCACAGATTCATTAATTCATTAGAGCAGATATAATTCAAACGTTCATATTGTTTAGATAATACTAGCAAATGTTGTTCCAATTATCTAATATTGTAATGTTTTTAATGTTAATGTTATATGTATTTATAAAAAAACTTAACATTCCTTGTCTGTTATTCTCGTGCTCTTTATTACATGTCACCGAATAATGTAAAACTTTTAACAGGGACAGAGATATTCGTTTTAATCTAACACATGGCCTTAGATGTTGCGGATCCTTAAATTCCCTCATGTATCTTAATACACCCACTGGGAGCCCGTCTTAAACAATCCACTTAAAGATTTGCTCGTTCTAAATAAGCCAAGGTCACGCGATAGAGTCAATTTGACAACTTCTGTGTGACATCACAAGGGAAATCAAACGACAGCACCACATAGTTCTGCCTTTGACGCATTTTATGGCCTCTTGTATTGGGATTTGATTGAATGTACAGTAAATATGTTACAACAGATACATTTGGACATACATCTGTTGGGAGATCGCTCTGTTTGAAACGCAGTGAATGTTTGAAAGTTAAAAAGAAAATAATTATTATGATAGAAATTATTTGTACGATCGACATGTTCTTTTGTAACGATTAGCCTCAATAAATAAAAGGTACTGACAACAGAATATACAATGCGAATGTCATACTCGTAATGCGTCACGAAACGATTCTTGTATGTATAGGTAAGTAATCGGTTGTTACTTCCATATTTTGACAAAGCAGCGGGAACAAAGCGGGCCACTGAATCTACTAATCTGGTAATGATGAAACGACACATATATATTCTGAAAAAATATTTTTTTCCTTAGAAATACGAAGAGAACTCGACATTTCGTTAAATATTTATGACAAAGCGCCAAGAAGACCTTTCGCAGTACAACGACCATATTGATTTTGCGACTTACGGGCCCATTGCATAATGCGATCCCCTGAATATTGTATAGGGATCCGAATTTGTGTAAATGCGTTTCGAACGTCTTTTTTCTTTATTTCTTGGTATTTGCTACTTTGTGAAGAGTTTATTTCGCACGTACTCGTGTATTATGGCGGATTTATAAAAATAGGTGTTACAGATAAATTTAATAGGTTCGTATTACTTTAGAATAATCTGTATAATTCTTATTTTATATGTGCCTAATAATTTATCTCACCCTATAATATTGTGATGCATGAGGAATTTTAGCATTATTTCTGCAATATAACTTCTTTACCAACTCAGAGGTCGTTTTGTTCACAAAAGCACAACATCAGTGACAAAAATCCTCCGACTTTTCATTTAGATATAGCACTTGGTTGGTCTTAATTTTTGCCACATATTGCAACGTTAATTCGCGAGAGGCGCACAGACGTACTTCTCTCCAGAGTCCCTCAGGATTGCTACAAGACTCAAAGAAACCTGTCTTTGCTAGGAAATACTTCTTGCGTCTCAGTTTTTTTTATTTTTCAAGTGCAGTGTTAAGAGTATGTAAGGAAATATATCTTTGTATTAGATTCCAGCGCTTGAAGATTACAAGCAAAACTTGCGGTACGAAAAGAAATTGAAACTAAGGGAGATTTTGGACACTTTTCTTACATGCAAGTGCATATATATATTTTTAACTACGGCTAACGCAAGTCCAATAAACAAAATAAGCACGTTTTTAACATTGTAAGTGCACAGATAACATGTAAATAAAAATATAAACGGTCTTATGGAGTTAGTAAAAAAAACTAAGATGAACGAAATTCGTACTGAATGTTTCTTAAAGTCATTAAATGAATCCCCACAAATATAGTTAGCTTGAGTGCCAGCAAAGAATTGGCAATTTATCTGGTGTTGCGTGTCCATAAGGGACGGCGCCCACCAAAATATACATACAATCCCTATGGCCCATCCGGCAGTGTGCGGTGATAAAATGGTAAAATGGAAAAAATACTAAAGATAATATATGTAAGGACTTCGACGAAAAGACAATGTCAAAACTCAGAAATTTCAAAAGCCTACTGTTAACACGATGTAAAATCGGAACGCGAGTGATTTAGTTTCATATTATAAATTTTTTGACGACCTATCCATACTTCACCCGGAAAATTTTCTCAAGTGTGTTAATTATTTAGCAGGAAGTCTAAAAATTACGTACAATAAATATGAATGATCAGGTTGTCGTCTTTTGTATCTGTTTACTTTTCGCATACACTAGCACCCACATTATTCTGACGTAAAAATAAAGTTACTGTAAAAATAAATAAGGAACATTAAACTTGAACAATAAACTGATAATAAAAGATTGATGCTGTAATTTGATTATTACAAAAGTAAGTTCTTAAACATAAGATCCTCTTTATGTTTTTATAAGCCGGTGATCAATATATCCCCCGAACCCATGCCGAGACACTAAACTGTCGTAAGACGCGACTAAGTTCGGCGCTAAATGGCTTGGCCGCCTCCTCGGTTAGCAGCTTAAACGGTCTCCCAACTCGATGCCGAGGTGAGGACAATAAGCAAAACTTCCGCAAGCGGGGCCTAGGTCCAGTAGTGGACTTAGACTGATGACCATGATGATGAAAATCTTCATATCTTGATAATAGTCTAAGCAAATATGTACATATTTAGTATCAGATATTTTTACACTATAAGGATTGGTTCACGAGAGGCACGGTTCTCGACCCAGAGACAATGAACAGTCATAAATCAAAAAGTTTAATAAGCTCCACCGATTCCGCCCCGACAACTTAGTCCGAGTGCGCGATAGTTACGTGTGCCTATTTTAATATTCCAATTGAAGTAAAGTTGTGTTATAACGTATGCTATACCTTAAGTATGTAGTAGATAGTTTGGATTCTAGAAACAATGTATGTAGATAGATAAAAATTAATCATTCAGTGCTATGCAAGATTATTCCCAAAGATCTTCTTGACTAACGTTTAACGGTTTAATAATATGAAAAGGTGTTTAACAGTAACCACATGTATCTGTTAGGTTGTTTTTTTTTTTTTTTTATTTTTTTTTTTTTATGTAGAAATAGGCTCGCGTTGTTTCCTTACATTCAAGGAGTGCATATTGCTTAATGATCGAGTAAATGTTTAACTGAGGGGTATGCGCCGATAGCTCTCCGTGGAGTTTGTGCATGCGGAGGCAGGGGATCAAACGGCAGCGGAACTGCCGAATAGGACATAAGAGGTAAGAAGACCTAGGCGACGTCTGAATATAATCGGCATTAGTTAAACGAATACCACATATCATCTTGGAAAAAAAAATTTCAAAGAAAGAATAACTCTATTCATATCAAATTAAAAATTTATTAATTAATGATAAAAATATAGATTTATTTATTATGGAACACTACTGTAAATTAAACCCGCTATAAAAAGAAAACAATGCCTTTTTTGGGATAAAATATGTATATTAAGCACAACATTAGCAAGACGAGCGTAGATACAAAAGTTTGTTTGGCGACATGTGCCGCTTTCTGCTAAAGGAGTTTAAACGTGGAGTATTAAAAAGAAATCCACTGTGCACGGCAGTGCCGTACTCGTTCTATACTAGTGATCTCCAAATATTTTATGAATACATATCGATGATTTGTGAAAATAACAAAAATGAATAGTCAGTCTTTTATTGCAAATAAAGAAAAGTTCGATGGGAAAAATTTAAAATTGTGTAACATACATTTAACAGCTGGCAAACAATATTTTTAAAACATTGCGAGGAATTCTTTATTCGTTACAGTTTTCTAAAATGTTCTCTAAACTAAAGCATGTGAAGTCTAGTAATGTGCACTGGGACAGCGTGGCAACGTATGCCGTTAATCTTTCTCATTT
>DWME01006050.1:0-14132 GCA_018244795.1 Parelbella ahira ahira | reverse complement strand
AGGGCGTCCTACACTACGTTTGCCGAGCCGCGGTCTCCACTCCAGAACTCACCTACTCTACCGGTTGTTGTAGTAGAAACACCATTTTGTTATTCTAGGATGGGATGATTTAGATATAAATATGGAATATTATTCATCCTGACGTGAATCACCACTTCATCAGTTTTCTGAACTCTGCTGCAGAAATCATGATGGCCAATCTAAAGTTAACACATAGCAATATATAAAATACCACATCTCATTGACTATACTACAAATTCAGTACATTTCGACGAACTGTGTAACGAAGCGAAAGCGAGAACCGATGACGTGGGCGAACGGCTGAGGAAGTTCGGTCTTAGCGTGCAATTGAAAGCAGAAATAGTGCGGAGAAGGCTGGCGAAAAAGGTAAGAATAAGTATGAGCCGAGCTGCGATTTCCGACCATAATCTTTGTGGAACAAGTCATTTGTTACATTTCTAAGCATGCTGAGGCGGTTAACAGTTGAGGTGGTTTTTAAGTCGCATAGAAATATATTGAAATAAAAATAACAAAATAATGCAGGTAGGAACTGGGACTCAATAAAATGTTCAAGAGCTTGGATGACTACTTCATATAATCATTCTTACCATAGACGCTGGCAGGAGAAACTACATAAAAAATCAGAAACATTAAGTTCTTGTTTGAATACAAAATTATTAAATCGAATTTTCGATTAACCGTAAGATATCAATTTGACGTGAGTTATTGTTAGTCGTTATAAACGAATGACTAATTTTATATATATACCTATACGAGCACTATTGTTAATTTAATAATTCTATTAATTATTAGAACAGCATAGGTAGGTATATAGCTAGGTATGTACTTATGTATACATCTTCCTGGCAATAATCTTGTCAGCGACTAAGATTAGGGTTATTACTAATTTAAAGTTAATATCTATTAATAATGAATCTCACGTTATTATCATATTATTGTTTACTTATGAGCTTTATTTAAATGGTAACCTATTCAAATATTGTCATATTTATAGGATTGCATCGATAACGGTTGGGTTCTAACCGGATATCCCGTTTCTGGAATTGACTTTGAACGTTTAGACACCATGCCCACGCCGCCGAATCGGTAATTTAAATTACATTTGATAAAATATTGATGTTACACTAGTAAACGGAAACTTTTTAATCGTTAATTCGAAAAAATATGAACGCTCATATGCAATACATAAAATAAAATGTGGCCCTTTGATACAATAATTTTGTATACTTAGATATATCCATGATCTACATTTAAAAATTGCAAAAAATATTGAGACCTTACAGCGTCCCATATTCTTATTGTCTTCATCATCATCATCATCATCATCAGCCTACAGCTGTCCACTGCTGAACATAGGCCTCCCTATGTTCAGCCTCCATAGTGCCTGGCCTTAACTGCCAATATATGGAATAACATGTA
The DNA here is from genome assembly GCA_018244795.1 of Parelbella ahira ahira. Classification (NCBI taxonomy): domain Eukaryota; kingdom Metazoa; phylum Arthropoda; class Insecta; order Lepidoptera; family Hesperiidae; genus Parelbella; species Parelbella ahira. The sequence continues at coordinate 12,692 of DWME01006050.1, read as the reverse complement.
AAATACGTGACTTACACGAAAATTTATATTGTATTGTGAGACATGATGGTTTGTTCGCAGTATAATATTCCTAAATATTGATTGGAACACGTGCAAGGAGCGCGTAAACGCTCGTGGCATGGACTGGTGTACCGGCCGCGAAGCCCCTGTTGGTTCTGGTCCTCGTATTCTGCCACACCCTGCTAACTATGAACAGCTTGATGCTGAGGTAAGATGAGCACGAGGACTGCATCGCAGAAATATTATTTAACATTACATCACGCCTGTAATCTCCTAAGGGGGAGGCAGAGGAGTGTAGTACACTCTCACGTTTAACCAGTTACGTTTAAATCCGATGCAATAGGTGACGAGACTATTGCCATACACTGGACACATTTTCAGACTCCGAGTCACTACTTGAAATTTTAAATGAGAAAAATCTAATAGCACCCGATCCGGGATTTGAACCCAGGACCTACCGATCTGCCGTCGCGTTTGCAACCACTCGACCAACGAGGCAGTCATATTTAACAAAATCATAATTGATGAACAAAGTGATACATATCGAAGAACATCGGGTCTATACGGACACATCGTGTCTGTAAAGCCACTACATCGGAAGAGACCTGGCGCGATGATACATAATAATCAAATTTTAGAATACCCCTTAGTGCAACTGTAATATCTTTAAAATATCATCGATTTGGTTATTGGGACAATACTCTTGAGAATTTAAGTTTTATCTTAATCTATTACGAACTAATGTAGTGCTACATTTTTAGTTGGATTACTTTTTTACTGAAGCCCTGGCGGAATTACGCGCGGCTGCCGGTATCACAGCCGTGGAAATTGATGCACATCAACCTATTGGTAAAGTGATAGAAATCCCACTACTAATGAAATCAAACTGTTCAACCTCTTCGACCTCGAAATAAAGAGTTTGTCGCGACTCGATTAAACGTACATGTATAACTTAGCTTTTAAAATTACTGCATTAAATTAATGTGGATTTAATTCATACAACTTTACTAAGAACGTACAAATCAATCCCTTTGGCGCAGTATTTTTATATTCATTATGTAAAATCAGCACGTAACTACTATTTTTGTATTAAATGTTTAGTACGTGCTCATGAAAAATGATTTTAAGAACAGAAAATTACCTAATAGTAAAATTCATATACAGATAGAATCGTTCGAATAAATTAAAAATTGGCGTAACATTTTCATTACGAACTTTCACTTTGCATAATAGATGGCTTTATCAACAAAAATGAGATGAGTGAGCCTAGTTTTTTCACTTTGTTGGAAATTGAATTTTATTTTGCAGACCAAGTACAAGTAAAAGTACAGGCCGCAGTGATGGCCTCTCCAACATTTAATATTGAATATCCTGCACAACTCCGCAATGTCCGCGCCGATTGATTTATTAATTTGTAACAATGTTTTTAAAAAAAAAAACAATTTCCTTCATAGAAAAATTCTTTTATTTATGTACTCCTCCTTACTTCAATTGAAATTAATTTACTACATATTATTTAATTAAAAGCTAACAATTCAGCAGTCTCAAAACAATTACATACAATAAAGAACAGTTGAGGTAGTCTCCGAGTGGGCCGAGACTAACAATCATCAAGATCTCAAAATGTGAAAACTCGAAGACAACAAATTTAGCAACAATTGACCCTCTCATGCTTTATATACTATTATTTCCATTCAAAAATAAAAAATGCATCAATTTACACAATCATACACTTGCAGATCATTTATGTCTCTGTGTGGTGGCAACTAGTGAGCGACTCTTCTCGTGACAAGGGCCAGCCCGTGTCCACGCCGCCACACACCTCAAACACTCACGACACCAATAAATATACACAACACGAGTCAAACCACAATTAGAATATACATAGTGCCGGTTGGATGACACTGTACAAATCTGCAGTGAGCATTCGTGGACCACAAATTGGTTACAAACACACATATTTACAGTCTATTATTTAGTTTATAACTCGTCTTTGAAGTCTTCGTCGTCACCTCCTGCGCCGGGAGGGGGAACGCCTCCCTGGCCTTGGTACAGTTTGGCAATGATGGGCTGTACAACATCTTCTAATGACTTCTTTTGTTTCTTGTAGTCTTCCGCGTCTGCGTCCTGATTGTCTTCTAGCCATTTGATGGCGGCATCAATGGCTTCCTCCATCTTAGTCTTCTCATCATCACTGACCTGCAGGCAAAAGAAAACAATGCATTAGAAATATACCCAGGATATTATTTATTTTTATTACATTTCTTTAATTTTCTTATTTATGAATTGTTAATAAAGTAAAAATACCAACCTTAGCACCTAGTTTTTCCTTATCCTGAAGCTGATTCTTGATCGAGTAGGCATAGCTCTCAAGTTCATTTCTAGATTCTACTCGCTCCTTTAGTTTCTTGTCGTCGTCAGCGAATTTCTCTGCATCCTTGATCATTCTCTCGATATCCTCTGGCGTTAGTCTGTTCTGGTCATTTGTGATGACGATCTTCTCCCTGTTTCCTGTTCCCTTGTCTTCGGCGGATACTTGCAGGATACCGTTAGCGTCAATTTCAAATGTGACTTCGATTTGTGGAATACCTCTGGGCGCAGGTGGGATGCCAGTCAGATCGAATTTTCCTAGCAAGTGGTTATCTTTGGTCATTGGACGCTCACCCTCGTAAACCTGGATTGTTACAGTGTGTTGATTGTCGCTGGCAGTGGAGAAGATCTGACTCTTCTTCGTGGGAATAACAGTGTTACGAGGAATCAATTTGGTCATAACTCCACCGACAGTTTCAATACCCATGGTAAGAGGATTGACGTCCAGAAGCACAATAGCATCGGTATCTTGTTCACCGCTAAGTACTCCAGCCTGAACAGCTGCACCATAAGCGACGGCCTCATCGGGATTGATGCCTCGGGATGGCTCCTTGCCGTTAAAGAACTCTTTGACTAATTGCTGTACTTTGGGAATACGAGTAGATCCACCGACAAGTACGATTTCATCGACGTCCTTTTTGTTCATGTCGGCGTCTTCCAATACCTTTTGCACAGGTTTAAGTGTAGATCTGAAAAGGTCCATGTTCAACTCTTCAAACTTCGCCCTGGTTAGAGTTTCAGAGAAATCTTCACCCTCAAAGAAGGATTCAATTTCAATCTTGACTTGATGGCTGGAAGACAAAGCTCTCTTGGCCTTTTCGACTTCACGACGTAATTTTTGCACGGCGCGGTTATCTTTCCTAATGTCCTTGCCCTTCTTCTTCTTGTAAAGCTTGATGAAGTGTTCCATAACTCTTTGATCGAAATCTTCACCACCCAAGTGAGTGTCACCATTGGTTGCTACTACTTCGAAAACGCCGTTGTCAATGGTAAGGAGAGACACGTCAAATGTACCACCACCCAAATCAAATACGAGGACATTCTTTTCACCTTCCTTTTTGTCAAGACCATAGGCAATAGCAGCAGCAGTAGGCTCATTGATGATTCTCATAACATTTAGACCAGCGATGACACCAGCATCTTTAGTGGCCTGTCGCTGAGCATCGTTGAAGTAGGCTGGTACAGTGACAACAGCATGGGTAACTTTTTTTCCAAGATAAGCTTCAGCAGTTTCTTTCATTTTGGTTAGCACCATCGCCGAAATTTCTTCGGGCGCAAATATCTTGTCTCCTTGTGCTGTTTTAACAGAGACATGAGGTTTGCTGTTCTTTTCCAGAACCTTGAATGGGAAGAATTTAACATCATGTTGAACAGTGCTGTCTGTCCATTCGCGACCAATAAGACGCTTGGCATCAAATACTGTATTCTCAGGGTTTGTTGTGAGCTGGTTCTTGGCGGCGTCACCAATGAGACGCTCGCCCTCAGCAGTGAAGGCCACATATGATGGAGTGATACGGTTACCCTGATCGTTAGCAATAATTTCTACCCGTCCATTCTTGTACACACCCACACTGTGAACAAGTGAGGCAATAGTTAAAAAATTGTTAAGGAAAAATTAAAAATTAGATATGTATATATTATACTGCTATGTTATAGTGCACCTAATTAAATTTATGTATGAACCAAGTGATTAATGTGAAAGAAGAACGTGAGGTCTGTATCGATAGAGGTACTCCGTACCTGGTACTCTGTCTACCCCATAAGAATTCTCGTGTAATAATAATCCATGGACAAGCATCAGAAGTTAAAAAAATATAATGCTTAGTGAACACCGTAAAGTACTAAACATTATTCAAGCAAATATGTTTAGAAAAACCCATGTCTATTTTGCGTTTAAAGTTACTTTAAAGAAAACCGTAACTATTACTGTAATAAAAGTACGTACTTTAATCTCAAGATGTATTGAAAAAAGTTTTTTCGCGCGACGGTCCACTTACCATGAGTAGGTGGTACCCAAATCGATACCGATGACGGTGCCAATGTCTTTATCCTTCTCCTTCTTCTCTTCGGCGAGTACCGCCGCCACCACGCACATCAGCGCCAGTAAGCCCCACCGCATTTTGTACAACCTTTGGCACCTTTTAAACTGAAATTAAAAAGAGATGTCAAATTACAGTACTGTACAGCCAAATTGTAGTCAATTCTAAAGTATCCTTGGAAACATTCCTGGAAGCGTATCGAGAGGGAAGCTTGTAAATTTTAGAAATAGTTGTCATTATTCACATTAACATGGAATGTCCTACAACGCCGCACTTACTATGTTTAAATTGAAATTTAAAAAGGTTTCAATAAGATTTCAGCTCTGCTACAAATAGTGTGACTTGTCTAGTATCCACGAACGCCAAACGCCAAAAGAACTGGCCGATTCGATAAAAGACACGTAATCTAGTGACGGGAGTGACACGTCATTATATGTCGGTGTTAGGCCACCAAAAGTAAAAAAAGTGCACTGAAATGGAAAGTTTCAAACTACAACCGGAATCTTTAATGGAATGCTAACGGAACATAACGGGAGAAGTAGGGCGTCGCGCCGGCCTACAAAGCATCAACGTCGAGAAGGTTCGCTAACGTACGAATCTCTAAATCAGCTCGTTTTAACTGTTTATGACTACTAAAGAGCTTAATATATTGTTATAATACAGAAATATAGTTCGAAATTAACTTATTCAACAAAAATTACAAAATGTTCTAATAAAGTTAAAAGGTTATAGACCTTTAGTAGTTGCTAACAATTATCTAAACGTAGGTAATCATTTTTAACAATTAATATTACTTACCAATTATCTGCTCTTACGCAAAAACTGAATTATTGATCTAAAACAGTTCACAGCTACTTTTTTAATGGCACTTCCAATTGGGCACCTTGGGTAAATTATTTCGACAATATAATCTTCTACGTACTGTGTCTTGAAAAGAACTGAAGTTTGACACGCGGCCGACAGTATTATTTAGCGCTAGTGTTGATCGTGGGCTAATTTGATTGGCTGGCGTACTAGTGACGTTTTCTGTAATCAGTTGTGATTGGATCAGTTGTACATATCTGGCGTATTCTGATTGGCCCACGTTTGTTAATGGCAGAAAAACATCCCGAAAGTACACGAATGTTCCGCGTAAATTTCAAAATATTACAACACTAGCACTGCTAAAGCAACTTCCACGCAACTTTTTATGAAACTCTCTCATTTCTTAATATTTCCATGTTAGCGTTCCTTTTATTATTTCTTAATTACTTGAAAACAATTAATATACACTTATTTAGGAATAAATTAACGATATAATTTTATGCAGAAGTGTTTGTCGATTTATCGATGTTATCCTAAATTATAATCCACCAAGAACGGCATTTTATGAGATAAAAGTATCTTACTTCACTGTCCATCTCTCACATTAACTATCACAATGACAAAAATCACGTCAATTCGTTAAATGATTCAACGTGAAAGTATTAGCTAATAGGCGCACTTTTTTCATTTATAAAATTGGCAGGAATCGGTAAAATATTAAATTAATCGAAATTAAAAGAAACAGACACAGACAGAGTCTCATTGGTGAAAGTACTACTGTGGCAACTAACTGTGCCGCCAGTGTGCGATAGTAGACGATTCTAATCAATTTGCGTTTCTCATTTTTATGAGATGCAATGTTCGTCAGTTATCTAAAGTATACGTTTAATATGGGATAACTTGAATATCCCAAGCAGTGATAACCTGGTGGTTAAGAATTCAGTCTCTCACTTCGAGGATGCTGGGTCCAAATCTATGGCGCGCACTTCTTCATAAAAGTATGTTTTAAATTTAAATATCACTAGCTAAAAGTGCAGGAAAACAAATTGAGGAAACCCTGCACATCTTAGAATTTATAAAAAAAATCTAAGATCTGTGAAGTCTGCCAACTTACACTTGGCCAGCATGACAAACTCTGTAGTCGGCCACACCACGTCTGTAATAGGCCTTAATCCTCCCGATATGAGAGGAGACCCACATAGATGAATGAAAAGATAAATGGGCCAATTATTATTTTTATTATCAGATGTCTGTGGTCCTCTATACCCCTTCTATGACTTGAACTAGTTTTTTATTTATGCTACTGTTTATAATGGGGCTATTTAAACACCATTCCAGGTCAGATAGGCATTGTACATATATTAAAAAAAAGGACATTACTATAGGAACAATTTATTATAAGTCTTATCATATTACAATATACAACAGCATTATGTACTTACAAATCCCAACAAAAATTGAGCAAAATTAACATACAATTCAAAAAAAATCCACCTCCCATTTTTAGAACTATGTACATATATATAACATTAAATAACTTGTACAAAACATTATTTTTTATTAGATATTATGCTTAAAATTATTGGCGCGAAATATGTTATGATGCAATCGGCCCCTGAAACAAATAATTTAGTTACTACTTGATGCTACACAATACTTGCTAATGTAACATAAGATAACAGTAATTTATTAAGGGACAAATCAAGTTATGCAGTAGTCAAATGAGATATCTTTCATTTTATTGCAAACACACAATATTTTTTTTGTATGTAATTACCATTATCTAATTATATGTGGGTTGGGAAAGAATACAACGCCCCGACCCTATGCCATAAGGGGCTACAAAAATCAGCATCAATGCTAGAAACAACTATTTGATTTGGCCTCTTACAGGCAGCAACATAAAAGGTGCAAAAAGCTAAGCTCTGTGATCCCAGATCTGCACATCTAACATGGGGATTATAAGCAAAAATCACTTAGAGGAGGACTATTTCCAGAACTGGACATGAACAGGGACCTAATGATTATTTACATTATTGAATTCTCTGTATATGTGTTAATATGTAATAGTGAACTGACCAGCTCGCCTCATACAAATCAGGGTTTCCATGAGAATTGTCTCCATCTCCTTACTGTCTCCAGACTTCGAAATCATTGCATATTCGCCTGATACCTATAAACATATTAATAACTTTATTTACTTTGTCACCATTGATTCTATTATATCAACAACTTTTTATTTTCCTTAAAGTACAATTTTATAATTATAATTAAATGAAATAATTAAAAAAATCTGAACAACCCCTACTTAACATTAAATAAAATGTAATAAACAATATAGGGAGCAATTTGATGTTTTAATCAAATCCAAAATTGTAAACATATTTATGTATTTTTACCATTATATTAAATAATAATTAAATAATAATAGTTTAGATTAAGTACCTGATAAATAAATAGAGGATGATTCGGGAATTTATCCTTAGTCTGTCTCACTATGTCCAAGTATGGTAGGCCCGGTTTGACCATTAAGAAATCAGCACCTTCAGCTACATCACGTGCCTATACAAACAAAAATAGAATATAATATATATAATTGGGCTAGTGGTCAAAAGCGGAACTGCTGATAGGAAGGTCCTGGGTCAGATCTCTGGATAGAGCATAATATTATTGGGTCCAACTTAAAATTCCCATTAGTAGCACAGTCTGGACTTGTGTTCAGTAAAGGACAATACAGTCTTCCCTTATTACATGGCACTTAATAGTGAAAAGTAGAAGTGCTATATGAACTAAAATGTAGGTGTATATTATTAAAAGACGTGGGTACCGCAGCGCGCGCGGCTAGCCCCGCGCTGCCCGGCGGCAGCTGGTAGCACTTGCGGTCGCCGGCCATAGGGGAGCTCTTCATCGTGTCGCGGAACGGCCCGTACATCGACGACGCGAACTTACACGAGTACGACAGCACCGACACCTACAACATTATTAATATTGATACATGTGATATGTTTAATAATAGAATAAACATATGGAAGATTCGGGGCATCCTGTCGAAAGTATAAATTTACTTAAAAGCATGTAACAATGGGCGATAACGTATATATTTCGATACACGAATAATTTATTTTGTTATTTTGACATTAAAAAGCAATTAAGAAGTTTATTTCAGAAGCATTCATAAATCTGGAGTTCTATTCAACGGACAAATTATCTGCCCGGCCAAAAATCTATCAACTTTAACAACGCCGGTTATCACTACTGCCATAAACATGAATATTTAATGAAACTAGTGGCCCAGTACAGATTGAAAATCATAAATCCATCAGTTTCAGCATTGTCTAGATTCTAATGACAAAGACTACGCATAAATCTTTCCTCTGTGCAACTTAATGAAAATAATTATTATTGACTTAATGAGGTCCATGTCTGACACTGACAACGTCAATAATAAATGGTTGGGAACGTAATTATTAAATGGTTGTGTCAAATGCATTGTAATGTGTGTATCGTTTTTTTTTATTAATTTAATGTACCTATATTTATACATTATTTTTAAAAAATATTAGCATTCTGCACTCCTTCTCTATATAAACTATAAGTAAACCAAATTTTATACTTCTTCGTCCGCGCAATTTTCTTAAAAAGGGGTACAAACTTTTTTATTTAATATGCATTATCAAGATCATTAAATTTTATATATGAACGACATATGAATATCAAAACATCACATCAATTAAAGAATGGTAAAATCACTTCTTGGATTGTTAATTATATAATTTTAAAAAATACACGCAACATCACTCCTGTAATCCTCGGAGGGGTAGGCAGAGTGTAGTACACTGCCACGTTCTACCGGTTACGTTTACGTTCCGTGGAATAGGTGGTGAGCGGGAGCCTATTGCCATACACCAGATATGGATCCAGACTTCGAGTTTCTACTAGAAATTATAAATTAGAAAAATCCAATAGTATGTGACTGAGATTTGAACCTAGGACATCACGAACGGCAGTTGCGCTTGCAACGACTCGAGTAACGAGGCAGTCAAAATATTATATAATTCTATACAATTATGTACATAATCTAAAGGTAGTAATGAATTTGTTTGTACAAAGCGAATTTATTTATATAAAGCTGAAAACAGGGCGCGATGGCGCTCATTGGGGGAGGACTATATCCAGGAGTGTACTGAGATAGACTGATATATGCATGCATGTCTTTGATAAATAGAACATCCAATATGATTGATACGATAACTATAATATTACCTGATTATGCAACTGGTGGGCGACTAATGCATCTTTAATTCCTTTTATTCTGTTGTCCATCATGTCTGACGGAGCAACTATGTGCGCACCTGAAAATTTAAATGTAAAAACATTATCTTAGAAACAAGATTTTTCATAAAAAAAGGCATTGATTGAAAATCACTACTCGTTTTTTTAAATTTTATGCTATCTTTACAAATTCACACTAATGTTTACATTTAATATTGTCTCAACATTACCAAAATTGTCATATAAAAATCTCAAAAAATGTAAACGTAACATCACGCCTGTCAACCCCGAAGGGTTAGGCAGAGCAGTGTGGTACACTGCTATGTTTTACCAGTTACGTTAAGTCCCATAAAATAGGTGGTGAACTAATTGCTCTACACAGGGCACAGTACCAGACACCAAGTCACTACTAGAAACTAAATTAAAAATCCAATAGTACCTAACCCGGGATTTGAACCCAGGAGTTCCCGATCGGCAGTCGCGCTTGCAACAACTCAACCAAGGTGGCAAAAAAAATATACAATATAAAATCGGTAATTAGAGGAAGTCAAAGGTAGGAATTTCAAGTAACACCCAATAACACTTTGCCTAACCTGGGAATCAAACCCCGGGGCTTTTGCTCAGCTGTTACACATGCAACCTCTAAACAAACTAGGTAGACATGATGCTATACCAAAAGTGTCATAATGAGTGCTGAGATTTCATTTAAGTGGTATATTATCAGCCATATTTATTTATAAGGTTGAACCAACTGGGTAAACACTAGCATATTAATTGATACAGGAGAATATTATACGGGATAAAAAGTAGAGTGCCACCCCAGTTAAAGGTACAAACAACCTGCACAGATACAGAGAACATCACACTAGTGTAAATGCTAACAACAATTATAAAAAAGGTAACCAGAATTAAAGTTAAATTATTACACATTGTAAGTAACAAAAGTTAAGTTGTGCACTACAAATGATAAAGACATTAAAATTAAATCAAATGACATTATAATTATCAAGCCGAGGACAGGACGTGATGGCGCTCATTGGGGAGGCCTATGTCCAGCAGTGGACTGAGATAGGCTGATGATGATGATGATGACATTATAATAATTTACATTATAAATCAAGATTACAGAAAAATTATTTATCAATAAAATGTGTTTATCAAAATACTTATTAAAAAGGAATCTAGCACAGAATTTTAATCCAAATAATGTTTGACAGTACATGTTTTATTATGTTCCATTCTACACATTAAGCAATTTTTTCAGTTCAATAAATTATAGATCAGAATTTAATATTGAGTATATAAATAATAGTCCACTTTATAAAACAGCAAACATATTCACCAGCTTTAGCATATGCGAGAGCTACTTCAGTGATTCTCTGCACTGATGGTGCATGGTCTATCGCACCAGTAGATGTCAAGACACCACAGTGTCCATGTGAGGTGTATGGACATAAGCAAACATCGCAAGCCAGTAGCAGATCAGGGAAAGCTTTACGAAGTTTAGGCAATGCTTTCATCACTGGGTTTTCTAGTGCATCTGCACTTGAACCTGTTGGGTCCTAGAAGTTGAAAAATATTACAATAAGACTATTTTATATCATTAAGTCACTTTTAGCGCACAACGCAATTTTTTATGGGATTATATTAAATTAATGATTCTTTTCCTATGAATGATTAAATACCACATTCAACTATTACTCATAAATATGTAACATTTGATTGGTTAATAGTAAAGTTGATAAAAAAGTAAATATTATTCTCAGATGGTGCAATATAACCAACCCAACATGGATGATACTAATAATGTTACTGTCATGGTTAACAGCAGCAAGTACTTAAAATGATAAACTGTACATAAATAATAATTATTGGAATTATCCTTTTACTAATACAATATCATCATCAGACATAAATCTCTAACAATTTACAATAGACCATAGTCTAAATTCAATATATTATGTAAGTTTGAACATTATTGACATTTTGTTTTCTATCTGATTAATTAATGAAAATTAAGTGTTTAATATTGACACAATGCAATTTATTTTAAATGTTACTTTAAGATTACTATGTAATATATAAATTTATTTATTTATTTAATTACTTCACACTCCTCTGGCATTACCAGAGACCTTATTTACTTATTTACATTTCTATTTCATACTTAATAGAATAACATTAACCCTTTGCACTCGAGCGGCGCCCATTCGGCGCCCGGCCAATTTAAAGTGTCAACTCGAGCGGCGCTGCTACGACGCTACGGTCTTTTGTAATTCGATTTCATTATTTACGATGTACGATGAGGAATCTTTCTCGGAAGTACTTTCGTGGACTCGGCTCCGCGGTCATTGTGGCCAAATCCTACGACTCAATTCAGTTAGTCTCAGTGTAACATTCGGTTGAAACAGTCTTGACAGCAAATCTAGCAATCGAAAAGTATTTGAGCCCTAAAAATATGGAGGAAAATCGCTTCAGCTTGAGTTCAGACGAATTTGATTTTGTCACTTTAGACAATGAGCTTACATTGATTTCTAACGGATTACGCCGCGAGACGAACGATTCCATTGGGGAAGATAGTGATGTCGTAAAAGGTATGAGGCGACGAAATATAAGATTTATAGAGAGCGACAGTGAAGTTGAGAGTGAAGCTGTGGAAGGTGCGAGCAAGTCAACATGGGAACTTTGCAACGACTGCAACGACTACAACGAGGTGCCGCCAAAAGTACCATTTATACCTGGCCTAATCATTACAGCAACACAGATAGCTTCTAACACACAACAACCAATAAATTTTTTTAAACAATTTTTCACTATTGACCTTATGAAATAAATTATTCGGGAAACCAATTTATATGCAAAGAGAAGACTGGAAGGAAAGGCATTATCTGCAAGTTCAATTTGGCAAAGCTGGTGAAAATTCTAGGCACCCTTGAAGAATTCTGGGCATTTCTTGCTGTCATCATCAACATAAGGACAATGCCTTGAGTTGCTAGTTAGCGGAAGCGAAAAAGGCCTCAAGTGCAAAGGGTTAATATAATATTAACAATAATAATAACAGTATTGATTAATATAATAACAATAACAGAAGATATAGATATAAATTATATATATAAATAACAGTAATTGTAATAATGACAATAATTTAAAATTAACAATACTAGTAATAATTGTGAAGTTCTCCTTAGCTTTATTATTATTTACCAT
>DWME01006049.1:0-14134 GCA_018244795.1 Parelbella ahira ahira | reverse complement strand
CAATTTTTTTTCACTTTTTGACATTTTGATGTTGAACGATTTCCTTGCTGACGGTTCATGTTTTTAGTTTGATAAGTTCTACAGGGAAAGAAAGTACTCTGTCATAACTATTTTAAATTTTATAACGAATATTTATGGGGTTTCGCTTTTAGTTTATACATATATGCTTGCTTATTGTCTCGTATGTGGGTGCGCATCATTGTCATTAGCCTGTCTATGTCAACGTTACGTTATTCGTATATTGTAATATCCAGTTTAGTGAAGCAATATAATACAGTAACAATACTGTAAGTATCATCAGTGTTAGGTCGCGTCATTACTGAAATAGCAATTGGAAAAAACCGCGCGTAACATTGTTTAAGAGTACACGTCTAATGCGCCTTAGCACTTGTGCCTTCCACAAACTCGTCAGGCATCGTGACAAGCTTTATTGAATATAAAACTACTCGGTATTTGTTACGTCTAAAGTAACTTATTATACGAGTACTTTAAGGTATGCAGTTTTTTTTTAAATTAAAAGCAAGGCAAACAAACGGACTGCCAACTTGATGGTTCTTTTCTTATTATATAATAGGCTAGCCGTTGGCCGCGATCTCGCCTGATGGAAAGCGCAGATGGGTCCTAAGACGAAGCACGCATGCCTAGGAAGAGCCTATTCACCCTTATTTACAAAGTACTTAGTTGTATTTGTCCGGAAACATAGACGCCGGCAGGAAGTTACACTTCTTGGATAAAGAACGTGGAACCAAACAGTTTCGTCTGTCAATTGGAATATCCACCAGATAAGGATGGTATCCTCCCCGTGCGCCTAGATGTTCGGTGTAGAAAGGTAGCTAGGAGAATCAGATCATGTAGTTTCTGCGGGAGCTTACCAAAATATATCCTGTACTGAGCACTGTCAGACGAGGTACACCTCGACGGTGACTAAGGCTTTGTAGTTAATTGTACATTTGCAACATCAAGGGTTATCAATGTATTGCCTGTCATGGAGGACCTTTTGAACTCTACGTTTGAAGATCACTATGTCATAGCGCACCAACTTTCATTTGAAGTTTCAATGTCTTCCTTCACATGGGTAATATAAATAAATGATAGACGGTGCGCCGAGTGCGCCCATCACTCAAAAACTACTGGAGAGATTTCGGTACATATTTTATCTGTACTTTGTAGACACCTGGTCTTTGTGTTTAAAAAACATTACGATATCTTCATTTAATATTAATTCATTAAAGTTTTAAGAAACTAACATTTTAGATATTTTTTAGGTTAGTAATGTATATACTGACCTTCAATATACGTATTTTGTTTTTTCTTCTGTGTGTAAAATATATTGTTGATATCATAAACAACGTAGAAGAAGTCGCGAGTATCAGCTAGTGTATTATAAATCGCACATGACTTAGTACAGTTAGAAATGCGTGGCGGGATTCAAACTCCAGTCCCTGTAATGGGAAGCCGAAGTCACTAAACTATGGCAGTGTCATCTGTTTCAAAAACAATTTTTTTTTTTTTTTAAATTTAAAATGGTCTTTACATAATATAATCCTGTCGCGACATACAAAACCGTTGAAAAGTGATTGAAGCAAAACACAAAAAACATTTTTCCAGTACCATCGGACGCTAAAGCGCGCTCAACAAAGGCGCCGACGGGATCCGACGAATATAATTTTATTTCAACGAAATTGAAACGGCCCGAGTATTTCTTGTACAAATTTTAATACGGCGCCGAGGTAGATAGCTATTTATATTTTTCCTCCCTCGTTTCTTTTGGCGATTATTATTCTGTATTCTAATAGGGAGGCGGGGTGGGCCGGGGGCCACCCACGGACTCTTTCCTTTTTGCTTCTTAAGTCCATCTTGAGACAGCACTGCGAAAACCCTGGAATAGACGTTAGTGACATTATTATTGAGATTAAATATTTATTCGGACTGTATTTAGTCTGAGTTTATATTTTAAATTATTCATGGGGAAGTGCAAAGAGAATAAGGTTCGAATATTTTTAGTAATGTTTCTAAGAGTTATTGGTTTTAACTTCGTCGTAACTTTACATTCATGACTACTGAAGAAATTATTGCTTTAAAATTGAAGTGTTCTCCGCGTTTGAAGTCTACCTGTACATACTCGATCATACTAGCAGACAATAAATAGCCTTAAAGTTTCTCATTGTGAAACTAGAACTGCGTCCAAAAATCAAAAAGAAAAACCCACTAATACTCTTAATTCTATTTGAAGTTAGCTGCAGATGTCTATAAACGTTCGCGGCTTTCTGTGACTGCTGCCTACCCGTTTCATGCACTGTCCATAAAAACAACTAAGTATTTGATATGTTTTAATAACCATATATCCGTACTTAATGCATAAGCGTGAAAGTTTGTTGGTTTGTTAGTCTTTTACGTTGCAAGGGTGCAACGGGTCGTAAAATTTTGCATAGGCAAAGGTTATGTGCTGGAGACTGATATAGGTAGCCTTTCGTTCAAAACGTGCGTCGTTGGAATCAAACTGTGTTTAATAGTATCGAGTTTAAATATAAGTTAATATTTTAATATACGTACATATTTTTTTATACATATATTTACATATATATTTTGCAAATCATGATGACGAGTTTGCTTATATTGCGATGATGATGACTAATGAATTTTGCTTGAATTTTGATGATGATGATGATTGATGAATTTTACAAATAAATGATGAATATATAAAAATATGAACGACTCTATTCCATTGGCTTTCTTATTCCCTGCTTCTGTCACTTACCCCTTTACTGGAAAAACCGTGGCACCTACCCGGAAGGGGTTCGATATTTAAATATAAGAAGAACACCCCCTTTTTTCAAGGGAGGCCCCCCTGGATTTATGGATCTGGCCTCGACTCAACGTAATTACTTATCTTTCCGAATACAAATCAATCGACTTGATTCTACTAAAAACGTTTTGTTTGAACAGCTAAGACTTCGGCTCATGCCGGCAATGTTTAATATCATCATGTATACACATATAATTATTACGTATAGCCTTTAAATTACCCGCTTCCGTTTACGAGTGTGTGCATAGATTTTAAAACCGCGTTCAGTTTAAAATGTTTGCGTTGATATTTTAGGAGATTGCATTAGGTAACTGATTGAAATCAGCTCTCCAGTGTTACCAGTATTTAAAACAATCGGATACAAATAATTCATTTGCATATTAAGTTTTTAGCGTGCAACTTGCGTAAGCTGTTACAAAAGCTTATCTTTCCATTCGTACGTTATAAGGATGCGTTTACACTGTTCAGCGAGGCGGTCATTTTTGCTAATATCGTGACATGATATTGAAGGTATTTTAAAACACCATACTTTAATTTTCTTGCAATTCCCATTAACATTTTTGATAATATGTCGGACATGACATTGCCAAGCTGTCTCATATCTTCGCATAATAGAAGTCATAGATATTTAATTTCGAAGACGGTTTTAATTTCTACGACACAAAAGAGATCATTATGGTTACATCCAAAAATAGGATTCAAAGATTGAAAATGAGTCTATCGAAGTTAATGAAAAATCGGTTTTAATTTCGAATTTCGTCATCGTTCTGGTCCAGTCGTTTAGTCCACGTTTGAACATGGGTCTCCCCTAATAAGCATGGTGGCGGCCGCGCTTAGCTCGCTAGCTCAGCGTAAAGTCTAAGGTTATAATGGAAAAAATAAAAAAGTTAAATTTATTACGTCATGTCGTAAGAGGAGCTATTGAATAACAAAAGAATACATTTGTAACAACTGTAACAACAGTTTGTTGCTGTTTTTAATGTGATAGGAATGAATGAATGAACGACCGAATGAACAAACGAATGAACGAATAAATCAACAAAGGAATAATTATATGACTGAATGAATCAACGAATCTTTCAAATTCTGTCTAAAGTAGGGATCTACACAGATAAAATTATTTATTATTACAAAAATTAAACCGTATTTTTATAAAAACTTCATTAATGAAGCAGATAAAACACCAAGTATTGAAGGTTTAAGAGGAACGTGAATTGCGTGAACAATTGCAGCATCACAGAGCAAACCGGCGGGCGCTCGCGGACCGCTTTTCTTTCTCTCTTCTCTTTCTTCGGCATTTTCAAACGAAACGTTAGTACTTTATGGACAAGACCGAATTATGGTATGACATGTTTATACCTGCGGGCTGCAGCTAGATGCTTCATGCGACAAACCGAGGATAGGGCGCGATGGCGCTCATGGGGGAAGCCTATGTCCAGTAGTGGACTGAGAAAAGCTAATGACGACGATGATTTTTATAACTGTCTTGGCATATCTGTAAGAATAATAATTCTTACAGATATACATATGATTTATGTATGTCTGAATAAAGCATGCTTATTTCTTATAGGGTTATGTAAAGATTGAGGGTTTACACTGGTTACGATTCTGATGAACTCTTACTTCTCCCGCTTTAAACAAGGTCGTCATACATTTTCGTCTGTAAAATGTCTTGTTGTCCGATCTTCTCTTCATGTCTCCGAGTTTATCGAATTTGTATTTTTAGGTCTCTCCCTTTCGTCATTCCTATTAGCCATTCCATAGAATTTTCTACGCAAGGATACGGTTTGTCCATATAGGAAAACACCCTGAGAAAATACTCCATAACATCTATTCGTTTAGTTTGTGCCGTAATTCTCACATACACACTATAATATATACGTTATAATGTTAAAAGAGTTTTAATTATTTTAATGTGCCGAGCGTCATATCCATATAACTCTCCTGTAGCGAATGGAGGCTGTGTTTTTTCTCGTTTTACATTAAAATCGCGCGGCGCGCTGAGGAAATTGTCAGCCAGGAGGAAATTGCCGGCCTCCAGCGCCGTGACTGGCCGTGGAATGGCTTCTCATCGGAGAACCTGCTGCGACCTTTTTGTAGGACATCGCTTTTATATTTATTAACAACAAATGAGATCACGGATAGAACAGTAATTAGTATACAGATTTGTCGCGCTACAATTATACATCGTATGATCATTTAATTACAGATCT
The DNA here is from genome assembly GCA_018244795.1 of Parelbella ahira ahira. Lineage (NCBI taxonomy): Eukaryota > Metazoa > Arthropoda > Insecta > Lepidoptera > Hesperiidae > Parelbella > Parelbella ahira. Next base: position 9,115 of record DWME01006049.1, on the reverse strand, counting down.
TCTTAAGCTGTACTAGACATAAATGGCACGTGTGATTCTATCTATAGATGGTATAAAGAAGTCATTTATGTGTCAAGGCAAAACAATTTTCAGTTATTGCTCAGTAGTAGGAAGTCCTTTGTTAGGTAGATTATAAGTACATGTAGTTTAAACTTTAAGGTCTTCATCGGTCTCCAACACATTAGAAGATATATTATAATATAATATCAATGTTATATCGATGCATAATATCTCGTATTTGACATATCTTCTTACATCTGTCTTATGGCACGTAATGGAATTTTTCCTTAATTTTTTGGTCATCTTTGCCGTTCTTGTGCAAGTATAATAAAAAGATAAAAAAGTTAAAAAGTAATTTATAGGTACCCACCATTTAATATTTGGAGTAAACGTTGTAACCAGCGTTCGAGACGCCACCTATATATCTTTCTTGGCAATGTTGAAGACAGTTATAACTCGTCCAGTGGCTGAGAGCTCTCGTTGGGGGGTGAGATTTCTCCTGGCGAGTAGTGGTTTGTATGGAGCGGGAGGGGGACGGCGGGTCTCGTTACGGTGGAAACGTATTTATTTTATTTGGAGCGTCATTTTTGCCACGGCTCCCCTTTCGCAGATCGTTTTTGTAGGGCGTCCGGCGCTCGCCGTGCTGCTCTCTACTGTCCTGTAATATCGAATTGTTGTTTTTAGTTAAAATATTATTATAAATATCATAGATGCTTATTGGTGATAAGGAATATCATCATTTTATGCGCATGAACAAATAAATGCTTTATTGTGTTTGAAAATAAAATTTTATACAATGTTGTAATACTACGCTAGAGCGCTATACATCGTTGTTTATAATAATTATTATTATATACTTACTTTTTATGATAATGCGAATTTTCATGCAAAATATCTGATTTATTTTGAGATAATATTTAAATAAAACAATGATGTAACATAAAATATTACGGTATAGGTACGAGTTTCTGGAATGACCAATATTTATATTAGGTTCCCTAATATTGTAAATTGAATGTAAAACAAAATCAATTGAATAAAAAATTAAAGTAACTCTAAATGAAAGAGGCGACGGTCCCAAGCCGAGGCGGACGTCCAGCTATCTTTTTGCGAATGTACTTTCTTCAAATAATTGTATAGATAAGGGGACAAAGAACCACCCCCGGGGGGGTATTTTTACCGTCTTCAACCCCTCTGATCGGAGTGACGCTGTTTAATTATTACAAAAAATGGCTGCATTTTATTCGCCTTTAGAGCTGTCTGTTGAAATACACTTACAAATGTTGTGTCGTGAAGCCTTCGGTATATAACGAGATATGTCTATTCAAATGGGACAGAAAATATTTAACCAAAATGGTTAATATATAAAGAGTCTAATGGGTTACAAATGATTGTCTCTATGGTCGAGTGGTTGCAAGCGCGACTGCTAATTGAGAGGTCTTGGGTTTGATCCCCGGATAAGTTACCTATATCAAGTTTTTCTAACTGGAAATTTTTAATAGTAATTCGGAGTCTGGGTCTGTGCTCGGTGTATGGCAATAGGTTAGCCTCCTATTCTATGTAACATTCATAGGTGAATTGCGCGAGTGTACTTCATTTCTCTGCCTAACTCTTCGGAGAAATATAGGCGTGATGTTATTACTATTTAGATTACAAATGATAAGTGTCATGGGGTTATCTTAGAACATTAGAGAGTATCCGAAACTTATTACAAACAAACCAACACTTACAGCTTAGAAAGCTACATGATCTTTTTTTGACTTGAGTCCATGGTCTATGATTTTCCATATTCATATTCAATAATTGCCTTGATTTAATTTGACCAACCACGGACAATGCTTAAAATATTCTAATATTTACGCTACAAAACACGACACTAAGCAATCCTTGAAATGATTATAGTGTTCATGACGTCATTAAACCTAGAGGGCAGTTATGAATTCTATTGTATCTATCACACATATTATAGCTTCATTCATATTTCGTGATATTTACTTTACATTTCATAGATATCTTTGACTTTAGTAAATGATTTATATTTCGTAATTTTCTTTTTACATTTTAGATATTTCGTTTGCTTTTATAACTGATTTATATTTCGTAATAATCAGTTTGTAATTTATATATATATTTCACTTTTATCAATGTTTCATACCTGTCAACCCTAACAGTAATATGTACAAGAAACACACGCTTCAGCCCCGCTACGCCGTAGCGGGTCAAGGCTACGACTGGCACACTACGTCATGACATACCTCATAAAGGACGCAACAGTGGGAGCTATAATATACTGTGCTACTTATATATGGCGGCTAACTACGCAGTTTACTAAACTAAGTAATAAATTGTTCTAGTGTTCTTTGTTACGCAAGTTGGCTGGCGACGGTTGGATGCGACGAGCTGAAGATCTAGCTCAATGGCGTGCCATTGAAGAGCCCTATGTCCAGCAGTGGACGGGAGTAGGATGATGATGATGATGAAATTGTTCTTTAATGCGTGTGCAATTTGCCAACCCGTGGCAGGCTGTGGCCTTAACCCTCTTATTTCGAAAAGCGACTCATGTATGTCTCAAAATGGAATCATAAAAGGGACGGAAAAAAGTGCCAAAGATTGTAGCTATATACCTATAGTTGAGGTCATCTGCGCAATAATATCTTGCTATACCGAGATATGTCTTGCTATATTTGTTCACATATTTTGACGACATAAGAAACGTGCGTTCCCTCGAACGTTACTATAGAAACGTTGTTTTGTAATATATCGCAATATGCCTTGATATAATACATATTGTAGTTCCGTCTGTGGATAAATTAATATTTTCATCGCTCGTCTGTTTGCTAAGCAATTTTATACTTACCGCGTAGTACTTCTATCTTTTTTATGCTCGTCATATGAAGACGAAGTTCAGAAATATATTCTTTTAAATTTGTTCAACCAATTGTGTAGTTAAATAAAAGTTTTTATATAACAATATCTAAAGTTATTGCCAGTGCTAGGAGCGATCACAATTAATTTATCATCTTTAATTTGAAACCGAAATTCATTAGAGTAACGGCAATTGATGTGACTTTGAAAACAGTAATATTACCAAGATAAGTAGATACTATTGCGTAGTGGTTGTAACAATAGGGATGCGTTCGGATCGCAGGTTTAAATACGCATTATAATAATAATATTACCGTGTGGAATATTCGTTTTGTTTTTATAAGCAAGACTGTATATTTTATGGGTTTGTTAAGTAGTGATAGCTTAGTTAGTGGCTTAGGTTAGGTTAGAAATAATATAACATATTAGTTTTGCAATGATTGAATTGCATCGATAACAAATATTTATTGTTTAATGCGATATTAAAAAAATATTTTGTGTTTAGAAAAAAAAATGAAATATTTTTTAATAAATAAGCGTGGGTATATTATCTACGTAGTTTTTATAGTGGGACGAATAACGTCAAAATAAAATAACAAATATGATAATATTTAAAACTCATATTTATTAGGTACTGGTCAATACTAAACTGGAATTATAGAGACGCAATATTAATTAAATATTTAAATAAATAACAGTTATATAATAACACACAAAAGGTCAAAAGAAAAAACTCAATTAGTTTTCTCTCCGCGTCGCAAACCTGGCTTTGAAGCGACCGTCATTACGATTCCAATAAGATCATTCCCGTTACTCCCTCCCTAATGAAACTTCGATCACCCTTCTTTTTTTACTCCGCTCATAAAACGGGACGGGTGTATGTATTATTCGCGCGACAGAAAAGGACAGATTGCTGACCGTTCGACGAATTTTAATTTTCTTACTATTTGAATCTTAATTTTTCGCGGGGCGTCTATCCTTTTCTATCTCGCGCTTGGAATGTTCCATTTCTTTCTTCGCCTTTTTTTCCGGGGTGTAGTGGGGTGGCGTTCTTATCTTATTGCTATTGTAGACGGATACCTACCTATTTTAATTTGTTTCTTTAGCACGCCGCTGTCAGTTGCGAATTTTTGAAGCGTGTTCTCGAATTACTGCCGCTGTTTTCCCCCCTTTGTTAGTTTTTTTCTATTTTGTTTTGTTTACGGCTAATGACATCGTCTACACAGCTAAGGTTCTATTAAGTAATTGTAATTTAAAATGAATGTCGTAACTTAAAATATGTTATAATAAAATTTAAAGAAAAGTACCTTTAATGTGTTTTTATACCATAGAAGCATTGCTATTTTTAAATTTTTGAATTAACGTATATTATTAGGTTTTTAAGCTTGTTACGTAACTATTTTTAGTATAATTAAAATCGAGTATATACACACTTACACACACACATCCATCTTCGCACGAGGTCCTTCACGAGGCAGGCAGAGAGCACCGAGTGCCACTTGCATTTGAATTCATATATTATGACTCTTTTAGGAACAGTTTTACATGAGTTTGGAATCACATTGTCAATAGACATGTATTGACAATTAATGTAGGTATCTGGTTTTTGAGATCATATGATACTTCTGTAAAACGAGAAGATATAAGATAAAAGCAAAGACATAAATAATCACAGCGAAGCACTGAATGACCGGATAAGTAGGGAGTAATTTCATATTATTAGATATCCTTCAAACATGTTGCCTTGGAATTACCGTGTAACTCAATTACCGATTTAAAAAAAAAATAACTCACAAACTAAATAAAAAAAGTCTTGAGTAATAATAAATGGAGGTGGATGTATATTTTTCAAAAGAAGCTTGGGTATTGGGTGTTAATTTGCTCGTTGTCTGAAACAGATCCCGTTTCAGCTTCGCTTTCAATCTATCACAAGATGGCCGCTCGCTTGGGGACTTCTTTATTGAAATTGAAGTAATAAAGTTCCTTAGTCAGGCTATTGATAAGTATTATAACACATTCAGCCGTTTGTCTCGTTGTCCGTGTGCATCAATCTTATGAGATGGCTTATAAGCTGTGATCCAGTTTAATTACTTTTTAATAACATAGAAACATGTTTTTTTTTTCAAATAAAACATGGCGACCTGGTTCTTTTTCAATGTTCGGTTGTTAGTCCATTGTATTGGTTACGGGAATTGGCGGAAAGCCGACTTACTATGTCAACTAAAATGTAATGTAAATCATCTATTTTATCATCATCATCAGTTAGTTTCAGTCAACTGTCAAAATAGATTTTCCCAATGGTACGCCACTGAGCTCGGTCTTCAGTTCTACGCATCCAACCGCTGCCAGTCACTATGCGTAGGTATATCGTCACTGCACCCAGCTGAAGAGCATCTTACATAAAGTTCATACATAAACCTATTGTAAGAATATAATGTCGTAAATTACCTTCCGTGTAGTAAGTTTTATTATAGTAAGACTAGAGAATTTTTTTTACATTAACGCTTAAGCGGGAAACAAGGGATGGTATGGATATTATTTATATATCTATGCGGACAAATCCCGGCTCATAGTTATTATGTCGTAAAATTTGACTTCATTTCATAGTTAGCTTTTAAGTATCAATCGTCAGCTGATGAAGCGAATCTTTCTATGGGATTCTTATGCATTTTATTCCCTTATAATTTAGTAATAACCTAGTTAATCGATATTAACGGATCTTTACTTGTTAATGGTCGATTGCAGGTGTTCCGAACTAGCAAAAGTTAATTCGACAGCTGCCTGCTCATTTGTTACTATTGAAATAAAAATATCTTTTTTGTTACAAATCACTGACCGCAAACAGGATTACTTTCTTTAGCAATTAGATACTATTATTGCCAATTGATATTGAAATTGGTTACTCAGTAGCCGATCCATTGGTACCTTTTAGACTCTCTGAATTATATAGGTATAGCTGGTAACGATCACTAATTACTGTTACGAAATAAGTTTTTTTGAAAACTTTGTTTTTGAAGTACGATGATTTGTCCATAATGCTACCCATCTTGAATGTCGCTTGATTGGACTATCTACTAACTTTATCATAAATCTTTATGGTTACAAGTTCTCGTACTATACTTATTTATCTACCAATAAAGTTTAATCAAAAATAGTTGGGAGCGCAACCATGTTCTGTTAAATGGCGGCTCGAAAGAAACATCTGTAAATACATAAGATGTATCGTAATAGCCATAAAAGTGGTATGGAGAACGCAAAGAAAACGTCTAGCGTGTTTTCGCGAATTGAAACATATTTCGGGGAGTTAGGCGGAAACGGATGGAGACAGACAGACAGACTGCTGGAAGCGCGCCAGAGGCCGACGGTGCATGTACGCTTTTTAAAATTTACTACGCAATACCAACATAACAATAAATTAACCATAAAAATATATACCGCGAACTGGAATAAGTAAATTTAATTTGTTTCAGCGATGTGTGTGTCACGAAAATCATCAAGTAATATGTCGCATACCTACATTGAATATGTGGTCCAGCGTATTTTATTAAAAAACTTTTTTCTTGTAGTTGAAGACGTATAAGATGAACAAGCCATTGTGGAGCTCGACGGTAGGTAAACAATTGAGTCGATGGTTATATTGCTGTCTTACTACTGTTGCAGCATTAAATGGTATGGTTCGATAATACAGGAAAATTAAGGTGTATATTGATAGCTTATAAGCAGTTTTATAAACAAAATTACACATAACCGAATGAATGAATATTAATATGCATCTGGCATGATGTTGTATATTACCTTTGTTATAAAAAAATCCTCTGTTCGTTTCCCGCTATAAAACAAGAGTCCAGATTTTTGTATAAACGGGCTGTATAGCGTTTCTCATTCCGTGCTTAAATTAAAAACAATTATGAGCGGGGCCGGGGGCGGGGGAGTCGAGATGAAAAATTAAGACAATTTCAGCAACGCCCGCCTCCAGTTATAGAAAGATATCTACGCGGGAAACTGGACACAGATTAAATATGACGAATTTGTTTGTTATCTGTTGTGAAACAATGGCTGTTTAAAATTTTTATTTGTGGTTAATGTGATTATATTAAATTGGTTTTTCTGTTACATAGGTATTTAAAAGCGGGCAAATAAGAAATAAAATTGTGGATTAGATCTGCTTAATTTTTGAATACATACTTAATTAGTGTTTTCACTGATGAACAATGAAGTCAGCATGTGTCATTGTTCTTATACAATTACGCTAAGATTCTCAGGTGATAAGCTGAGAGCATCGAGTACTAAATAATTTTATCTTTACAGGGTTAACGTGCGAGCATGTCTGACTGACTGACTTTGACTACCCAGTAAGCCTAATGGTTGCAAACACAACAGTTGAGCAACAGGTCCTGGGTTTATCCTCGAAAAAATATTATTGGATTTTTCTAACCTGAAGTTGTTGTCGAAATTCTCAGTACTTGTTCAGATTCTAGATTTGTGTTCAATGTATGCCAATAGACTCACCCTGAGACTTCCACGGGACGAATACCCACCATCTGTCAAAATGTGACACTATTACAGTCCTATGCCTATCTCTTAAGAGAAATAAAGGCGTGATTGTATGTTATTTCATAATAAGGTTTATGTTTACCATAAACAGTCTAAAGAGGAATTAAACTTCGAATTTTCGGAAAGGTAAAAAAGCATATAATATTAAGGTAATAGCAGTGCATAGTATGTAATACGGAGTTTTGTGTTTTTTTTATTTTTTAAAACACCACACAGGGTGAAATGTTATAGTGATATAATGTATAAAACTTTATAAATCGAAGGGGTAAGAAGCCAATTTTTGCGAGGGGTGAATGCCACCCCTTTTTAATTTTTTTATCGCTGGAGAATTATTAACTGCGTTGTACGGTCGGAAGAAAATTCTGATTTATAATATTAAATATCTTTGAACGGCAAGTATTGTACACTTCGTGGGAATTAGATGAATTTGTACGAATATGTACCTGCTTATATGGTAGATACGAGTAGTGGTTATGTAAACTGAAACACAAATAAAAAATATGAATGTCAGACATATGTATAAAATACCGGATTAAATATAATTGTTAATGAATTTGCCAGTTTATTAAATCATCTCGCGATGTTCCTTCAGACCGAACTTGCTTTTCTACTTTTATCATTCTCATCTATTTATTATCAATAAGACACAATACAATTACGATACAATTTATATAAAGGTCGTGGGACATATATCTAATGGGATTCTCATTGTTCATAAAAATGTCAAACATTAAAAAATAAACCCGTCAATTGTTATAAAATATACGTATTACAAAATAACAAATTAGGTAATTAGTACACTCCCTTACAAATTCACCCCCGAGGCGAGAAACTTTCGTCCCCGTGAGGGCGAAAAATAAATCTGAATCGGTCCGATCCCTTGAAAACCCCCAGTTTTTCTGCCGCCATTTTCAAGAATAATTGTTGCCAACTTAAGAAAAGTTCTCATCTGAAGCAGTCAGCTTCATACGATTGTGAGCTGTAATGCTTGTGTATTAGAATATAATTTCGAATGACGTCAGTTTTTAAGTTATAAAGTACTTATACAGAATTAGGAGATGTTTTATGGCTATAGACTGATATTCTTACTTTATGTTGTTCTCATTTCAATAAAAAAATATATAATAAATAAAAATATAAACATAATCGAACACTTTAAAAAAATATTCTTAAAGATATGTCTTAAAGTATTTATTTCAGTTGTGAAAAAATCACTGAGTGTTCGAATTTTTTAATTACTGTATAAAGCAATTTTTAAACATGTTTTTTATTTGTTTTTATTGAATAGCTATTGTATCTAATATATGTACCTCTCATATAAGAATTATTTGAATTCAAATTTTTTTTTTCGTTATGACCTAATTGTTATATGGCCAAGTATTCAAGTGACAACTGATGACTTGCCATTGCCAGTTTAAATTTTAGTGTAATTATAATCAAACTAGTCCATACAATACAGATTTCGCAAGGACCCGTATTACCTTTCTTAGAAGATAAATAATTTCTAGTTTGACTGCCTCGTTGGTCAAGCGGTTTCAAGCGCGACTGCCGATCTTGAGGTCCTGGGTTCAAATCCCGGGTCGGGTGCTACTGGATTTTTCTAATTTAGAATTTCCAGTAGTGACTCGGAGTCTGGAATTGTGCCCAGTGTATGGCAATAGGCTCACCACCTATTCCATGGGACTTAAACGTAACT
>DWME01006048.1:0-14135 GCA_018244795.1 Parelbella ahira ahira | reverse complement strand
GAGAATTACAGGGGCGATGTTACGTAACTCGGTTTTATACTTATTTTGTATCTGTACTGGAGATTTTTAGACATATATAACTATGTTAATTTATTGTTACACCTTATAAACCCAGTGTACCTCGGGATTGATTTCGGACATCAAGACTGTGCCAATTGTCGTTGTAAATACATAAATATCTGAGACATTTGCAACTTCGTTCTTCGGAATACAGATTTAGCTGTTATTAATCTCAAATGGAAAACGTTTACGTAGCGCGATTTTGTGGTAAGGTGACACAAAAAAAATCATTCTGTACAAAAATAATTGCATTGAAAAGCACAATTCGTTATAAAACACAAAAAAAACATAAGGGTTGATATAGTACTTCACAAACGACTAAGTATCATTCTAAGCAACGCTTGTGAATAATCTTAGCGTATTTTCAAAATGACTAGGTGTAATAATTTTAAGCGGTGAATTATTATAAAGAATCGTGGTGTATTTTTCAAACTGTACAATTATCATAAAACTTATATTTGCACGTAAAATCTTGCTGAGAATATGTTTAGTTTATTTCAAGTACTGCAACGTCGAAACACATTTTTAGCTGTCATCTTAAAAGCCAATTAGGTTTATCGTGCTCTGTTCTAAGCTTATTTGTGTAATACGTCACTTATATAGCAAAAATATGTTTTTGGGCAATATTTTACGTTTATCTTTAATAAGTAATATGATGTTGTCAGATATGTTTTAGTATATTATGTATACAGCTGTTTACACGTGTGTTCTGTCTAATGCAACTGCGTCGAACAGTTGCAATAATATAGGGCTGGCCGGTGATGGAATTTATTATACTAGGTTACTTTTATTATACCACAGAACATATGAAGGCCACTCGACGGCAGTTGATCAGTATTATTTAAAGGCTGTACTTACAACAGAGAAGTAGCTATTGCCTTTTCCCCTCTCAAAAAGGGTTCATCTTGAACCTCTCGAAGAACTTCATGTTATAGCATTCCGACAATATCCTAGACTGATTCTTTATACTGCATTTCACACGGAGTTAGATCCTTAATGAGACTGATGGAGAAGGGAAAAGATCCATTCCCAGCAGTGGGAAGTAAAAATTCTGTCGCAATTTTTTTTTTATTGTATTTTAATCTAACGTAACATTTTGTTCAAATCGGTATATATACGAAGGAGTAATTTCAATCAAATAAATTGCTTATTTTTTATGTACGTTAACTAGAGCAAATAAATAAAAACACGTTGGAAAATTTCATTAAACAACTAAGACGAGACATGAACTTTAGTTAAGCGTTCTGGTCAGTAGCGACGCGTAAATACATTTTAGTGGAACGTCAACAGAGAGCTTTTAAGGTTACAGTTTTAATTTAGAAAGCGCCCGTAAAACTTACATCTACGCGACATCGTAAACTTAAGCATTAAGAAACCAGCTGTCCGTCGACGTGGATCCGTAGGTGCTTGGCCACGTGATAACATTGTACCATAATTAGAAAGACGATACCGCGCCCCCCTTGTACCTTCACAACTGAATAGATTGGTACACGTTTTCGCCGTTAAACAGTGCGTAAAAGTTTTCGTGAGCGATTGAGTTTTATTTTACAACACGTAAAAGGTACGTTACGTGAAAAAAACGAGATATCGGGGCTTTGTTTGAGAATCTTTGAAACTTTTGCCTCGTTTGCCGTGGAGGCATGTTGGATAGAGAAATAAGTTTTACTTTTTTCATGTAGGTATTCGATGTCGGCACAAAAGTATTTTATGTTTCTTTGCTTTGATGCAGACTTTCACGTGATCATCAATAGATAAAGAACTCCGTTTTATCTCAAAACAAGGTTGTCCCGTAATATTTTACTACAATCGATGAATTGTTTTGTTTTTGTCTTGGACAGGTATTTATTTCAAGTTTAATATTGGTCGTAAAATATATATCATAGAATATTACATTATATATTACAGTATATTAATAAATCGTACTATTTCTTTCTTAACTGCGTGCAATAGGTTAACCTAATGGAAGTGATTTTTATATGGAATAAGTAGTGCACTTTTTCTTTTTTTTTTTGCTGTAAACAAAAATAATTTAATCGTAATAATAAATTTGACTGCATCGTTGGTCGAGGGGTTGCAAGCGTGACTGCTGATCGGGAGGTCCTGAATTCAAATCCCGGGTCGGGTACTGTAAGGTTTTTCTAATTTAGAATTTCTAGTAGTGACTCGGAGTCTGGATCTGTGCCCGGTGTATGGAAATAGGCTCACCACCTATTCCATGGGACGTAAACGTATCTGGTGAAACATGAAAGTGTACTACACTCCTCTGCCTACCCCTTCGGGGATTACAGGCGTGATGTTACATAACAAATATAAATTAATAGAAAGTAAACTAGTAATAGCAATGTTGAGTTACAGATAATAAATATTTTTATTATAATATACATATAAGAAAATAGTATTAACTTCAAATTAAAACAAATACTGAAGTCCCAGGATACTGTAACCTTCTGATGTTTCATACGAAATTGTAACGACACTCTAATAAACGAAACAGATTCCATTCAAGAAAATTGCAATACAATGAAAGTGTAATTAGTGAAAATAATATCGTGTTAGAGTCGCCTCGGGCGGCTAAAGTGCATGTAGAGATAATAAAGGGATGGCCACGAGAGTAACGTTTTAAAACTATTGCTCGTTACATGCAGTATGTTCTATTTTTAAATAGCTACGTTTGATTGTTAATACAGGACGAGATGGCACTCATTGGGGGAGGCTTATACTGAGACCTATGTCTAATAGTAGACTGAGAGAGACTGATAACGGTAATTACACTTGTCATTGGTTTACTATTCTTACTTAAGTTTGTCAAAGGATTTCCAAAAGCTTTTTTGTATCAAGAAGCAATAAACAAGCAGGTAGCAGTCATATGTGACCACTGCCACCCAGAGATCTAAAACCGACCATCCATTAGTAGAGTAGGCCTGTTAGTATCAAATAGTTCTCAATAAGTTAATGTTTATTCATAAAAGAACTGCAAAAATTCAATTGTTTTATAGCAGTCAAGTGTAGTATATGTAAATATGAATCTTCACATGGATATAAATGAACTCCACTGAGTTACTAGTAACTGTTTATAAGATTTTAAGTTATGTTGAATTGGTGACAGAGCTGTAGTAATATACTGTTAATATCTGTGATTAATCTGTTTAGGACATGTTAGATATTATATTTAGTGTCAGTGAGCATCAGTTGTATTCAAAGTTCGTCAAAGATCCGTTGCTATTCCCGAAGATTGAGATAGTTGTCTCTAGTATATACCTACGTAAACCGGCCATCACACCCTTCTGAACGACACACAAATTATTCTGGAAAATTTGTTCCACAGTTCAAATAGGTATAGCAAATGGTACTTCCCCGGCGAAGTGTATATATATTCTATCATAAGTATATGTATAACATAAATATTTTTATTATGTTTGTGTTATTCGATGACTCTCGCTGACTCAGTTAGGGAAATAATTCGTTTGAGGATCGTGAGTCACAATAGAACTGTCCGTTGTTACGTACTTTCTTGTATAGGTAGGTACTTAGAATCGGCTCGAGTATGTTATAGATATTAAAAAATGTGAAGCAATGATTAAAATGTACACTGAAAAAAACAGAGAATGTTGGACCTAATCATTTATTACCACTATGAAACTTGATCAGAACTATTTTACTCGAAATTTTAAACTCACATATGCAAAATTAATACATTTTTTGCTTAATGGATTCCATTACTTAGATCCAATTGCATAAATTGTGATCACGAGAGGTCTGTGCTGACGGGGAGCAAACTTTTGACGGATATTAACAATTGGTGTGTCAATCTTCATATATATACTCTGTCATTTTCGTTATTTTTGGTATTACTTTTCTCAAAAGCTATGTAAATACCCTTGAACGAATTAATGATCCATTACCAATGTTTAAATTCGTAAGTGTATATTTGCCCATTTTTTTTTAAATTTGATGACTTCACATCATTGAGATTGATAGATTTTGCGAGCCTTAGTTATTATAATGCGACAACACATAGAAGTTTAGATACATAGGAGAATTTAAAAAGTTGTACAAATTTCGTTTATACTATATGTTAAGTAGATATCTTGACCGGGTATCCTCTTAACATAGACGAAAATGTTTGAACATTTGATTGTCAACACAATCTAGATTAACGAGTTTGCATTCTTATGACGTGTGGAGATAATAACTTCCCATATATAACTACGTATTACTCTTTAAAACAATGTGTCCTACAATATAATGTTTACTCTAAAAATACCTCGTTATACAGACTATATATCATCATCAACCATTTTGTGCTCTAAATGAGAAGGGTTAAGACCTAAGTCTGCCACCTAGCTTAGTACAGGTTGGCGGACGATTTACATGGATTTCTTCTGGAAAAAGTCACTGAAAAATTTTCACGAAACATCACGTTTTATGGCCCTCGTGTAAGACGCCATTAAGCGCTACATCTACTGTATAATGGTGCTGTAACAACAACTGCAATCTCATTAAGAGAATTCCAATAGACTAAAACACAAGTCGATAAAAGTTATCAAGAGCTACAAGGAGATACATAGACGAGTTGTTCGGGACAAGTTTTTCATCCTGCGTTTTACTGCAATGGCTCATGTACGAACAAGTATGTCAGATCAGTCCATTGTCATGTTGATTTAATGAAAATGCATAGGTATGAGCAATATGCTACAAAATATTCATACCTACAGCCTAGGTTATTTAAATTGGGTACCATATGTCTAAGTTTTTGTCTATTTGTCTAAGTTTCTTTATACGTGACGAGGTATACTTCACTTCATACGTCTATTGTCCTCCATTTTTTAACCTTTAACAATTTTTCGCAACAAAAACTCCCTTTGAATTTCTATTGTGTTTATTTCATAATGCAATCAAATGAATCAAAATGCAGCAAAGTAAACATATTTCACAGTTCAATAGTTCTCAGTACCAGCATAATAATGTATAGTTATAGTTTACAATTCGGCCTTCTATTCTTCCTGTTTGTCTAAACTAATCGACGGCAAGGCGATTACAATTTCAATTGCTTAAGGTTACTAGGTGTCTTGATTTGAATGAATTCAGATAAAAATCAATGCCATTTCCGTTATTTGCTTATATTTGTTCGCCGAGTGGGTCGGAAATTACGTAACTGGTCGGTTATTGGGTTTTAATCTACATCATAATACATATCTGACATCAGCATTTGATAAATCGTTTTGTTCGATTGCTTTGGAATAAGTCTGAGAATATATACCTCTTTTGTTGTTACATACCAACGACATTATCAACAATTATTGTCACAATCATCACGGTCATCAACCTGTCTATCGTTCCCCTATTGTACAGGGAACTCCTCTCAGAAATAAATTATACCAACCTAACTCCATTCCAACATAAAAAGGCTGCATTTGAATCCTAAAAAAACTCTGTCCAAGTTACTGTACATGCAAACTACCCTCTATTTTTGCAACAAACACATTCTTAGCGATGTTACCTCATTACCACAACTACATTTGATGATAACTAAATAAAACTGTGACCTTACTTATATTATGTAAATATCTCAAAATTCGAACTAACCACTTCGTTCAAACCAATTTTCTCAATCGAATCTAACGATCATGGCGAGTTTATTTAAACATAATCAGTAAATTGTTTAAAATTTTTTACCGCATTGCCGAACTATAATTTTCGACAATAATCATAACAATAAAATTACAGAGTAAACCAACATGTTTTCTTACACTGTACGTGACTGTACGCGCGTAGAACCATAACTCATACAATGAGCCGGTTATCCTTGAACTCATCGGTTCATTTCCAACAATATGTATCGTAGTTAGGTGGTCCAAATGCTTGCTTTTTTCCGGATTTTTTTTGAGTTAAACCTTAACTCACGTCGACTTCATGTATTAACCTATTACTTTAAATTTACAATTTATTAGGATTAATATTAAACGATCCGATAACTATCTATATATGTAGTTATAACTACACGATGGAATCTGTTAGTTTGATTTTGATATGATGTTCCAAAATGACAATCTCCAAAATTGCTGTGCACATGCGTATCTAATAGAGAAGGTAATTAAAACCCGCAGAAACATTTAATTGATAACAGATTATTAACCTAAGTGAAAATAAAACTCTTATATAAAGAACGAAAATGATTTGTGGGCGCCTTAAATGCTATTCAAAAATCTTTTAACGTGTGGCCACCCTACTCTCTAATCATAGGCAACCCTGTTATTAGCTCCGGCGTATCTACAGGGGTATAATTAACAAACTACTTTTCGTTTAGATCGAATTAAACGGAATGGTGTTTAAAGATATGCTTTCAAAGTCATCAGTAATCACTGTCAGCGGCCGATCGCAACAATCTCATTGTTTCTTATATCGTTTGTCAAAATCAGTCCGTGATTCAGTTTGAACGGTGTTGCATAAACAAAAAATTAAACTCGTTGGTAACTTATGTTTTTTATGTTAAGCTTCTATCGGCTTAAGTTTCAATTGTATTGTTATTTCATTATTAGACATATACATGCATACCTACATATACATAGTTTGACAAGTTGTACTTTAACTATATTGTCAGAACTATTACGAAACATGTTAATATAATAAGGCTATTCCTTTTTAAACCCCTGTATTCTTTGAAGAGTTAAACAGAGGAGTGTAGTACACTTTCACAATCCACCACGATCTATGCTCCTAATTAACTAATTCAAACCGAGGACCTCTCAATCATTAATCGCGCTTGCAATCACTCAACCAACGAGGCAGCCATGACTTTTTATTTATTTATTTAATTACTGTTTTGTTATACTGTCTATAACAGCATTATGACATGACTTGTCTAAGTGTTATACCTACATAGTCAAAATCCATGACAAACTGATATTATATTAATCGTTTATGAAACTAAAATTGAAGACATTTTAGCACAGCGTCTGGCCGGTGGGTCTCTCAATCCTGGCGTGTCGTCCGGGCGGTGGGTCTCTCAATCCTGGCCTATCTCCCATCTCCTGTCAAGAGTTACACACGCTCCGTTTATGCTCGCCCGTAATGTGATCTCCGACACACGCTTTGTGAATAGTAACCATTCGGTATCGCGTTACGCGTAAATCATTCTTCAACTTGCCGTGTTCCAAATCGTCGTTCACGGGAATTATTTCCGCCTTGCGACTTCATTCGCCTTCAACCTAATAAAGATGACGTATTAAATGAACTAGACACAAATTGATAATTCTATATGTTTTTTGAACTAGAATTAAATTGTTAATTGAATGTATACGTTTTTGAACTACATAGAAACAAATTTATACTCCAACTTTACCAGTTGTCTTTACATTATATTATTATTATCAATGTATCGCCACGGCAGGTACGTTAAGGGGTAAGCAGGAAGGACGCAAGTCTAGACATCTTTAACCTTACAGACCTAACGTCTTTCACATTAAAACAATATTTTAATCATGAAATTTATTAAAAATTGTGTACCTATATTATTGTAACAGAAACCGTGAGAGAAAAAAAATATTGATTTTATATTAGGTATATATAAAGTCTCAATGGTTTTGCTCAATATGTTATTATTATCTTGCAGTAATGAACAAGAATGTCGGAAAACATTTAATAAAATTTATCTGCTCGTACATAAATATACTGATATTTAATTACGTCACTGTATTCGTTTGAACTCTAAACGCCTAATCGATAACATTATCTAGTCCTCAATGTATACATTGGTACCATTAAAGTAATTGATAGATTTGGAAGCTCTCCCGTTAAGGCAACTCGATAGTGTTCGCATGCAAGTTTCGGATTTCATTCGCTCGCACCCCTTTCATGACGGGCATAGGTCACTCCGTAACTGGAGGAGGCGTGGAACTTTTCCCGTTACAATGTTAGGGATTTTTTATTAACTATCTCTATCACTAACTATAACGTAACGTAACCTCACTCGAAGGGAACTAATAGTTATGATCTAATTACTATAACCTAGATCCGACTTTTATTAAAGTTCATCTGATGCTAGGAAATGCTTCTAAAATTACCACGAGAACGGTTGTCGTAATCCATCGAAGTATGATTGCCGTCGAAGAATCGAATAACGTCGTCATTTTATAATAGGTACTTTATACGAACGCTTCAAGAAGTGTTTATAAGACATTTTAATTGATTGAATTCTCTAACATTAATTGCTTTAGTGTAGAAAATCAAATCATATACCTACGTTATAATCGTAGTAAATTGCAGTTTTTATTCTTGGATGTATCGAGCAAAAAGTTTATTTATTAAATAATTATTTACAACCACATACTTAAGAAATTGAAGAACAATTCGGAGCTATTAATAGTTGTTTTGACGGACAAATAGATAAAGGTAAATATACAATTCATTATTGACGTATATTAAATGGCTCAGCAAGTGCTTACAGGGGAAAATTTTATGAAATTAATGCCACAAAATTTATAATTTGAAAATAAAAAAAATTATATAGCGTGTGTAAAGTTGATTAGGCGTCATGCGAACGGCAATTTACATCGCCTGTAGATGTTATAATAAAAGTCCGAGGGAATTTGAGTTTTGTTCTTTCCAAGTGTTCAAGAGAATTTCAAATTAGCTCAAGTCGGTAGTGGCTTCCAGTATAATTTTAACATTTATATACGGTTCGCGGTACCGCTGTCGCGGCTACCTTCCGATGTAGAGTCACGTATGTATGTCCCATTCCATTACGGATTTCAGTACGTACTGGTATATCTGTTTATATACGGTGTCCGTTTAGACAAAAAATTCCATAAGGATTAGGCGACGCTACTTAATTGTAGAGTAAACAGAATGCTGAAACTAAAACCGACCGTTACGTCAGTCGGCTCTTTGTGTAATTAAAGCTTCATTTATAATAGACTATTCATGTTAATGTCAATCAGTATTAGATACGATTAAAATACCAGACAATCGTGTTTTTTTCGCATGCCGAGTAGCTGGTGTGTTGCATTATTATGACAATTTTAATTTTCCGTTAAATCAACAATATCTTCATATCCCCGTTCATAAATATGTATGTATGTATATGTAATTTAACGACTTTTTCCTTTGTACTTAGGCATGTTTCCGTTATATGACGCATCTCACGACAGTGAGTTCAAAGTCAGTTTGTTAACCCTTATCTACAAGTACATGATATGATTAATGTCATGTTAGTCTAAAGTCTTATCTCCGGTTAATTATCATTGCTAGAGACTGAATTGAATTCGTGTGTCTGCTTTACACAACTTATAATCTGCTGGTAAATACTTAGTTCTATTCCTCCCTCGTCAGAAGTATCAGTTTCCTTGATAGAATTTTTAATATTTTTTCGTATATCTCCACACATGCCAGATGTAAGTCTCTACACATGCCAGTAACCAGATGATTAATGAATTATAATAATAATAATGTTATTATACATAAAAATGTTTGTCGTGGACAGAAACCGAATCCACATCCTTGGCTCAGCAATCAGGTTCATAAAGAAAATGGACCAACAGGCAAACCGTTCATTAATTTAATTTATATCCCCGTAAAAATACAGTCAAATTCTGCAATGGATTATTTATTCGAGAATACATAGAGTACGTCAAATAGTGAGTTGCATATACTACGCCTGTCAATTACGTACGTGACGACGCCAACGGCCAATTTGCTTTCATCTTACCAATCCACCGCTCCAGGGCTTGATGGTGTTGCATATCCAAAAGTTGTAAACATACGTCTTAACTACATACAGCAGATTATCTTTAAAAGTTAACGAACGGACAAATTTTACTATCATATTCAATATTTTGTATAACTGATACGTAAATGAACCGAGTAATGAATGTTAAGGAAAGCACGTTAGATCAGTAAGCTACAGATATATAGCACTTAGTCCGTTCTGTTGACCTCGTAAGGAACCTGGCGTATTAATACAATAATAGCTTGATCATTGTGTAATGGAGAAGCCTTTTTAAAACAAGCCCTAACAATTGTTTGTTCAGTGCTTTGTGTAATAGGGAACTGTGGGATAGGCGAATCGGTCTAGGCTTTCAATGTTATGATGGGAGTTGTATGAAAAGAACTAATTCGGTCTGCAAGTCGATCCATTAGAATGATTGCTGCACCACCGCGCTGCGTAATACCTTGATCCAAGATGTAAGACCTCTTTCACACCGAAGTTGCATTAAGTTATATGCTACCACAAATACTATATCCATATTACTTTTTCAGGAGGAAAAAAATCTGGCAGCGTATTTATATGGATGTATGAATAAACAGAGAATTAAAAAAAATTAAGTCGGTGATTGGTTTATAAGTGTTGCCAAGCAAATCGATCGTTGTAAAATTCAAGATTGTCTGTCAAGGCCTTTACAGAAAGGAGCCTTTTAATAGATTGAATCTTACAAGACGAAGAAAATAGTTCTGTCTATTATTATATTATGGATTTAATATCTCACGTTTTGTATTGATATTTAAGCAAATAGTACAAGACCGTACGAGAAATAAATAATGTAAAAGTTTATTTTGTATTTAACAGGTGCAATTTAAAATATGTATCATATATGTATGTGTAAGCAAAATATTTCTGTTGTGATTTCATGCAATACTTTCTAATATATGAAAAGAGAACAATAAGGATACATAACATATAGGAATAAAGACAATTTTATATCAAGTCGACTGTCGGACAGGCGACTCTCCCGTAACAGCGGAAGGCGGTATATAATCCACTACACTACGCCAGTGCAGATTTGCGGAGATAATTGATATTTTTAAACCACCCCTAAGGTTATCGACAGAGTTTAACGATTGTTGCCTAACGATGGGATCCGGGAGTAGCTCAACTAGCTCCCCGAAGCATCGTTTGCACGGATATAATTGTTAGTGATTGTAAATTATTGCACACTAACTTATAATAACTTAAGTTCTTCATTTTTCCATTTAAAATATGTATGAAAATGATAAGGCAATAAATTCACAATTTATTAAGTCCATAAATAGTATAAATGACTTTAGAAAATATTAAAAACATTGTCGCTGAACCATAATTTATGTTTTGCGAATAGGTACTTGAAGCAACTGAAAGTGAAATGAAAAATCCATATTTCACACGAAAATCGTCCTAATTCTCTTTAGTTTAAAGTACACATTGTTTGATTATTCTAGGGTTGTCAACATCTTGTTACATGATGTCCTTTGTCTATTACACTGTGAAAGCCTACTTTGCAACGTGAATAACTTTACTCATATTTAAGTTTAATAATGCGTCGTTATTTATGCATAATAATATATCTATTGTAAATGCAAGTCAAAACATATAAAGACATATATAAGTGGAACTATACTCTACTCTACAATATACAAATCATGTACACATGTAAGGTCACAGTAACGTAATTTTAAGGACCGCTTTGTTAAATGTACAGTTTTCCGAGATCGACGGTAGCAGCCCTCAGTTCGTTGGAAGCGATTGTTCAAATTCAGTGGCCGTGGTGATAATAATTCACTTTTACGAGCAGCGAGCGCCGCCGATGCGTCTGCGACTCCGCCTTAGAAATTGTTCTAATGGCATATTATCGTGCACCATCTTTTGCTCAAATGCATATGCTAGAGAACAGCTCTCTTCGAAATCAGTTATTCAGGCTAAAAGCTTTTGTTTCATTGCATCCATTGTTTGTTGATTTCTCTGACTTTCGGGTTGGTTTCCTGCGATACAACCGCTTCCTGAATATATATTTTTTCCCATTTCTGTGATTTATCATTTCCTCAACTTTAATCCAGTATTCACATGTAAAATCAAAATTGATTACGGCCGGATGAGTTTCCTTCTAAGAGTCAGTGAATCGAACGTAACGTAAGGTTACGTAAAAAACGAACCGCTTTTGCTCTAGAGTAGATTCCCAATTCACAGGCAAATTAGACTTCGACGTCCCGTTTATAGATGTTAAAAACGTCGTAACACAAACTTTTTCAATTTTCACCTGCAGTTATAGCCGAACATAAAGCGGGAATATAGCCTCGCAAAAGTAAATATTTTGAGAAAGTTGACGACGCCTGCGGGCACAAATGTAGCAACTTGATAACGGCGCTCGGTATAAAATATATGTAAACACCTCTTTGCCAGCGCTCCGACACCGAAGGTTCTCGAACGTTTTGTTTTAAATTCAGACATTGCTACTTCATATACATATAATATGAAACGTTTGGGCTGTTTAATACATTTTTGGCGGAAATTATGTGTTTTAGATATCACATTCTGTCTACATCTTTATTAGGCAATAGAATTATGATAATATTAAATTATATTAGAAATATAATTTGATCTTTTACTTGTACGTTCCGATGTGGATTTCCTTACTTGTACCGTTTCGCACTTGAAGAAAAATCTTCTTAGATAATGAAAAGGTTAAGATTAGATTAATTAACGATAAACGTTGACGTTAAACTTTGATCAAACAACGTTCTGCTTCATATCGCAAATCATTCACTCTTCAGTATTGAAGATAAATCTCATAAAATAGGTACGTACTCTTCGACTGTACTTAAAACCATCGCTAACGACTAAATAAACGTAATTAAAACTTTTTAAATTGGGCCCTGTCTAATTTCTTTTTTAATTTAAACCCGACTTGGCTAATTTCGTCAGCGCTACGGGGGTTGACACACCCTCTATTGTAAGTATTTCGGCTTTGGATTGAAAAAATCAATTTGTGAGAGATATACTCTTTATGGGGAAAATTCTTTTACTGAAGAACAAAAAGGTTGTAATTCAATCAAAGGACCTAGAGTAACTGTACAGTGAGGTACAATCCGAATTACTTACTAACTGCTGAGAACTCGTGCAGATGAACCTGACTAGTAACGGATAATGCGGATAAAAAACTTACATCTGCGGAACGAAGAAATGCTTCTTATAATTTTTCGTTGTATTCACCGTCATCTGAACGACACGTCTTGTCTTGGTTTTCAGAGACATGAACGATTTAATACAGTGACGTGTTGAATAAATTTCATATTCGGGTTTCGATTCAGGTGGTAATTTTTGAGGTTATGCAAAAATAGATAGGTAGGTAGCTGCTGTGAATTTAATTGGATAAAATAGCAAACAATTGATTTTAATAATACGGATAAGGCCTTTAATAACTATTTCTCTCCGAATTATTGTATTAATTGCTACACGATATACGTAGATTTGGATGAATAACCAAAAGTCGATGCTAAATTTAACTTCCTAAAGCCAATTTCCCTTGATGTTGCTTACTCAAACAAATCAATTTTCGACATACCGCGTCGACTGAGCTATCAGTATTCCTTAACCCGGAAAGTTATATATCCAATGTTTTATGAAGTTAAACAAATTGAAACAACTAACTAGTCACAATTGAAAACTATTTTCGCACTTCAACGTAAGAGTCGGAGAGACTTAACAGATTTCTGTCTAAGAAATCCATTAACTGGACACCAGGAGCATGTTAATTAAGAAGGCTCCGCTAAAGTAAGTCCGTAAATGTATTGTGAGTTGTGTGTGCAGTAAAGAAAGTCTTAAACAAACAAAGTAATTTATTATGAAGCCTAAGAAATTTGAGCGAGCGTTAAATCTTCGTACATTGTAACGTTTAAGTAACAATAGGTTTTCTGTAGCTGTTTATTTGTCAAAATGTATATCAGGCGATATTAGTTTTATCATCATTATCATTATTTTTATTATTAAAAAGTCAGCGCGTTAAGGGGTCAGACAGCATCGAGCACTATATGTTCACACTAACTTATTACATCTAGCATTTCTGTTACTACGAATATAAATACATCGGACTAATATAAATACTTTTGTTTCGGATTAAATATTTTACATATAATTTCAATCGAGTTATATTATCATTTATAAAACTACAATTTCCATTCATATGCAACAAAAAAACGTAACATCACTCCTGTAATCTTCGAAGAGGTAGGTAAGTTAGAGAATATAGTACACTAACACATTTCATCAGTTGGGTTTACGTACCATTATGGAACAGTAGGTAAGCCTGTAGGCTGTAACATCGGGC